>JAPWTK010001308.1:0-60538 GCA_029963805.1 Aromia moschata
ATTAAGTATTATGTAAAGAAAACTAACTAATGAGAATAAGGTGTTGTGACCTAAATCAAACAGATTTCTTTGCCTACACTACTGAATCACATACATACATACATACAGGGTATTTCACTGTGAGTGGTTTATTAAACGTTTTGGAATAACTATAATATGAAACTGGAAATTTGCAACTGGGGTTATAGGATATGCTATACCCATCTAAAATAATGGCGACTTTCTGGTACTTCCGAGTACACTGGGAGTGAATACTAACTGACTTAGGTATTTAAAATGACATGCTACATATTTTTTACCATATTTGGTTTCTCATTAATACCGTATCTTTAATACATATTATGTACCTCTAAACTGAATGATTTTGGAGATCTTTAAAAAAATAAGAAATAAATTGCAAACTTCTAGATAAAAAATAATGAATTTTGCTATGGTAAAATTTAATGGTTGATTTTTTACCAAATAATTACAAATGACAGAGCTTAATATACTACATAAATCCCAAAATGTATAGGGTGCTTAAAATGGACAAAATTGAAAAAAAATTTCTTTATTAAGTCGCCTCAAACACTCCGTTTTACTTCCACGTACACGTAATGGACTGAAAGTATAGTATTCATTAATAGCTTTTAATTAAAAATTTGTATTTAGATATACCTAAAATGTTCTGAAAAGTCAAGATTTATTTTTAAGCGAAAAAAATTCTATCTAAAAAGTCTATCCGACTGTCCATCTGTCTGTTAACCTTTTTTTTGTGTACACGATAACTCAAGAACGTGTGTACAGAATAACAGAGGATTGGAACCCCATTAAACTAAAAATCTTCACATTTTTAGATGTTCTTCATGATCTTCACATGTTATGCTGTATCTCAAATTTGAAGTTCATATCTTGCTTCGTTTAATAATTACCAACAGTCAAAGAAAAAACATATTACCCCTATTTAAGCTCCCATTACTTACCATTAAATACTTACCCAAGGGGATAAGTAATAGGTCAAATATATTTGTTACCATACATTTTACTAAATAGTAAGTGAACAGAGCTCTAAAAATTACTTTATTTTTCGACACTCCCTCAAGGATAAGGGTATACCTAAAATAAAATATAAACGAAAAATTAAAAAAACTGCGAAATGTATGTATGACCAAGTCATTATATGAATTTATTTTCATTTGATTGGTGTTATTTCTTGGCATGGGAGGGTAGGAGACAAGGAGGCATTGTATTGTAACGTTTTGTTCACTACGGGTTCGTAAGGTGTGAAAAATTAAACCTCACTTTCAACTAACACTATTTATTTAATAAATACAAATACGGCTTAAACACTACGTAACTAACACTAATTTATTTTTATACAATTCATATTCGATAGTTGCACGAAGACCGAGACGCGTAATTTATCTCCAAGGATCGACTATCGTCCCGCGTCGATATGCCTTCGTTATATACCCATATAGAAGGATCGCATAGCAGCCAGCCGTTTCGATTTCGGATGAGCCGCGATGCATACCGAGCTTTCGAGATCCGTGCGTCACCACACAGTTGTTTATTATTTACCGTAAGTGGCCACGGTGGGATCGTCACACTGCCCCCCTCCTTAAAAACATTTCGTCCCGAATTGTACCATCCTCTACTGGTCGATGACGATACCTGCCTGCAGCATGGCCTATTCTTACATCGAGACGTCCGGTAGGAGAAACAGTCCACAGTTTTCTCGTTGAGCGATCTCTTGGGGTTGAAGCAACATACAAGAATTTCGATTCCAGTAAACTGGAAAAGGACTTCCAGCATACTTCTTATCATTCTCCAATCCAGGCCATCTAGTCCGCTGGCTATCTTCGGTATCGCCAAACTGCTTATGTTCTGGGACAAGAGCACATCCCTCAGTTCGACTAGTGTGTCCCAGACATTTTTATTTTGGTTTGTGGTGCGATAGCTGCTTAGTCACCAAATAGAAGACGGACCTCTCTTTCTCCTGCTGAGCCCCGTCATTTGAAGGACTCGTCCAACCTCTGGTCTTTGTCTGCGTAACTCCTCCAACTGTCCAAACGCCGTCTTGAGGGTAAGTGCAATCTCTCGGGACATTCGGAGATCTGCTGCTACACAGTGAACAAGACAAAAGTCAGCAGGAGACTGGAACAGGTCACGTGGTTCTCCTCGCGTTACACCGTAGCGAGTTTTCTGGCCGTTGGAATGAGAATGAATGAATTCCTCAAAAGAGAGCGCTCTGTCTGGCGAACTGACGTGTCGAACTCTGGCTTCAGCTCGTTAGCCATTGTTTCCGGTGAAAGTAGCTAAACGGTTGGAAGTGGACCACCCTGAGTTTCCCTCTTGGTAATTTCTGGATCCGGTACGTCGTCACGTCGTTCCCAGGAGCGTTGAAGGTTTGGAGATAACCCACGACGACGTTGTGGGTTATGTAACCAACTTGGTTGCCTTGCTGGTATCTCCCATCGTTGGCTTTGATGTCGTAGGTCTCCTTCATACAGTCGCTGGCACCCTGGATACTCGAACGGACTCGTTCGTGGATGTCGTCCATTCTTTGACGTAGAGTACTGACGTAGTCCTCTCCAGCCACGTCGTCCCCTGGTGTACAGCCGAACTTCAGGTCATATGGTAGACGCAGTTCACGGCCCATGACGATACTTGCAGGTGTTTGCCCCGTTGTTTCGTGGACTGACGACCGGTATGCTAGCAGAAATAGGTGGAGAAACTGGTCCCAGTCCCTCTGGTGGTCGGAGACTACTTTAGACAAGTACCGGTTGATGGCCCTATTCATTCGCTCCACCATTCCATCCGACCGCGGGTGCAGTGCGGTTGTCCTCGTCTTTCTGAAACAGAATCGACTCGAAATTTCTTCCCTGGTCGAGTGTAATTCCAGCGGTACACCAAATCAGCAAATCCAGTTCTTGATGAGATCATCTGCCACAGTGAAGCCTCCAGGTTTGGAAGGGCATATGCTTCTACCCATTTGCTAAAATAATCCATCACGACGACTACGTATTTATTTCCTTTATCTGTTTCCGGGAATGGACCTGCTACATCGATCACAATTCTTTCAAACGGACTACCCACATTGTATTGACGCATTAGAGCATTCGGATGCCGTTGTGGACCATTAGTTGCAGCCCACACATTTCTTGAACCACTCCTTCAAATCAGTAGTGCAGTTCACCCAATAGAAACGTTCTCTAACTTTCCCCAGTGTCTTCGTTACTCCCAGGTGTCCGCCAGTGGTTCCATTGTGGATTTCCTCCAATACCTCGGATACTCTGTTTCTGGGGACTATCAGTTGTTTTCGCTCTTCGGTACCATCTGATTTTTCCAGAACGCGGTTTAAGAGTCCGTCACTTAAGACGATGGATTGAGCCCAGTATGACTTTACTGTTGGCGAGTACCGAGATACCTCTTCCCAAGTGGGTTTCCGCCCTTCCTTCTTCCAATTCACAATGGGTTTCAGATTCGGGTCATTCTCTTGATCTTTTAGAACCTCCTTAAGCTGCCAATCATCGTTCGCCGCCGGTGTTCTGTATATTAGGATGTCTTTTTCCTCTACCCGTTGACAATGCTTGCAATTTTCTAAGCAGGGTCTTCTTGATAACGCATTAGCGTTGCGATGAACTTTTCCTGCACGATGTTCTGTGTCGAAATCAATTTCTTGGAGTCGTTCTATCCAACTGGCTACTTGACCTTCAGGGTTCTTAAACTGGAGAAGCCATTTTAGCGCCGCATGGTCTGTTCTCAACAAGAATTTTCTCCCATACAGGTATTTATCGAAATGTTCGACAGGTTTCACTACTGCCAGTAGCTCCCACCTAGTAACACTCAGTTTCGCTCAGGTTTCGACAAGGTCTTACTGAAGTATCCAATAACCTTCTCTTGACCGTCCTGAATCTGAGACAAATCTTCTCCCAAACCTACATTACTGGCATCGGTATCCAAAATTAATTTTCCCTCTGGGAGAGGATAGTTCAAGATGGGTGCACTCGTTAATGCTTCCTTTAAATGTCGAAACGCTTCACTGCCGAGCGCCGGCCGGAGCGGCAATAGCACCGGAGTTGGGTAGGCCTGGTCTAGCCGGTACCAGGGCACGTGTGATCCTGGCCAATGAGAAATACCTGTGTAACGCGGTGAAGGCGGCAAACTTAAAGTCAGTAAATCACAAAACTTTGACATGAAAGGTTTAAAGCAATCACCTTACTAACTTAGCTTGATTCTTTTTTGATATTAAAATTTAGTTTTTAAGGAAATACAGACAAAAATTGTCTTATTATTTAATGATAATTGATTACAGGATTTACAGTTTTATTTTATTTCTCAGCAGTAAAATTGTCTAGAAGCATGCGCGTTTTTCTTTTCGGTTTGATTGGTCGGATCGCCCGTGACCTGGTGCTGGCTAAACGCTAGTAGTAAATTCGCCTAACTATGACATAAAAATGTATAATTTAATATGTATTTAATATCCACCTATGTACGCATTAGGCTGCCGCTTACTGTATATCCTATCCTACTATTTAGGACCTAAAACTACTTTGTTACCTAAGGATCGTATTTTAAGTTATAATTATTAACTATTATATTATTATAAATTATTAACTAAGGATCTTATTGTATTTACGTATTAACATTAATTGTATTATCTCAATAAACACTGTTATTTTTTATTAGTACTTTATAATAATTTTTTGACAACTCCTGCTTTACCTAAGACATATTTCTTTAGAATAAGAAAAACTCTTTGCTACTGACAAAACGTAAGTGCATATTTCAAATTAAACACGTAATAAAATAATTAGAATATCTATATTTAACATTAGTTAAAGTGTTGACCAACAATTATTAAAAGTGAATAAATATATAAAAAAGTGATAGAAACAAATAAATCCATGTATTATTATTTATTAAAATCCGTAATCATATCAAGTTGCCTGGATCGTAATTTTTTTTTCTAAAAACAGCAACACAAATATTGTTTTTTAGCCACAATCATTTTATAAAGTAACTGTATATTATTTTCATTGAACTGTGTAAAGTGACATCCACGAGTGAATTAAAATAACAAAGTATAGAAACCAACAGAGCGCCTACCAAGTTGACACGACTTTTTAAAATGCCACTCGACGTGACACTGAGATATATTTTTTATAAATTAAATTCAGATGATACTTGCTCTGATTGTGGATAAAACTTTGTATTACATTTGTTTTACATATGTAGTTGTTTCATCCATTCAAGAAAATTAAACTCTCGAATTTCGTTTTCGCGGGTAAACATCCTTTCATGAACAAAACACTTTCTAAAACACTGAGTTATTGTATATAAATTATTTCATCGTTCCAATTCCACGGTCGATATTTATCAAAAATTATCTCCACATATGTAACATATCTACATAAATAATAAGTTTAATGAAAAATAGCAAAAATATAAAGGAAAATAATACGACTTCTTATGGCAAATATTGGGATCGTGGGCACAAGGTGGCAACGAGGTTCTGAATTTCCCTAGGCTCCAGATATCTGAACGTTAAGGAGGAAAATTAGGGCAAAGAGAAGGCAAGAGGACGAGAAGTGTAAGGAGGACAAAAGAAGGTTAATGAGGACAAGAACAGTCGAAGGACAAAATAGGGTAAAAAGGAAGACAATGAGATAGAGGACGAAAGGACCAAGAGAAGACAAAAGGGGACGAAGGGAGGACAAATGGAGATTAAGAGGATATTAAGAAGGGCAATGGGGTTAAGAAGAACAAAAAGAGGTCAAGAGCAAAAAAGATGGGTTAAGGAAGACAAGATTAAAAACGAGGTTAAGGAGGCCAAGGTGAACAGGCGATTAAAGAGAGCAAGGAGAACCAATGGATGTTCAGGAGAACAAAGGCGAAGGGAGGACAAAAGGACAAGAATGTTAAGAACAAAATGGACTTAAGAAGGACAAGAAGAATAAATGGTAGTGGAGGACAAGCAAAACAAAAAGGGTTATGAAGGAAATATAACCCTTTCATCACAAAACGGCAAGAATTAATTTTCTAATTCATCGTTTGTTAAGTTTCCCCCTCAGTAAAGAGAGGTATGAACACGAGAAAAAATTATGGATATAGCTAAGAATAACGGTTACTCATTCCGTTTAATAGATATGTTAATTAGGAAGCATACATTGAAGAGAGCCCTTTACAACTCCACGACTTTTCGTAGAGGTACTGACAATTCGACATTTGCTTCGTTATCATATGAACCTAAATTCACCCGCGGACTAGATAAAGTTTTTAAAAATATGAATATCAATTTGGTTTATTATTCTATAAATAAACTACATCCGCTTTTGGGCGACCGCAAAGACAAAATCAACAATAACGAAAAGTCAGGAATATACGAAATAAGTTGTAAAGACTGTGATCAAAAGTATATTGGGCAAACACAAACATCTATTTTGACGAGATTTAAAGAACACATGGCTCATTTGAAATATGGCAAAACGGAAAAATCTTGTATTGCCCAACATGTAGACAACAGTAGACAGTTGGATGCTTTTGAAAGTTCAGAAATCATTAAATGCAACAGTAGTATGAATACGGACAATGGTCCAGTACCCACCAGTCTACCGTTTGCTCTGATAAACAAAGACAGAGGTTACGGTTCAATGAATAGTGGAGATAAATTAAGTATAAATAGTGCAAGTGTGTAGGTTATAATTTTGTTTTAATCTTCGCTTGAAAATGCCAACTTAGCGAAACGCGCGTCGAGGAAAGTATAGTAGTTCGATGTTTCGTGGAAAACATCCAGTTTTTTTTAGTATGGCATTAAAAAGTCGGAAGTCAAAGGAGTAAGAAGGTGAGACGAGAGTTCAATGTCAAAGATGACAAAAGTCGAAAATGCCGAAAGAAAAAAGTGTTAACGATGTTAATGAAGTAAAATATGTCAAATGATTGAGAAACGATCACAAGGGTCAAAAAGACAAACTGGATGAGATACGTAAAAAGGACAAAACAAATGCCAACGTTTTAAAAAAGATCAAAACGTTAAGAAATAGCAGAGGTCAAAAAGGCCAAACATTAAAAAGAAGACAAGGTAGAAAATCTCATAAATGTCAAAAATGTAAAAAAAATCAATGTTAGTGTTTATAAGAAATATGAAAAACCTTTAAGTAAATATAAATCTTATGCTTACCAAGAATTTTATGTTTACCAAAAACGTTCTTTTTCAAATAAAGAATATTAGGTATATAATTTAAAGAATATAAACTATTTAACCCAAACACGAAAAAAGTACAAATTATTTATCATGTATTTGATGTAATAGAAAAAAAGTAGAAAACCCAACGTTTCAAATAAACAATATTTTAGATAAATACAAATTAACAAATTTGTAGTCAAATGAAAAAAAAAAATCGTAAAAAAACTACTTCATACCGTTGATCCAGAGTTACCTACTTATTTTTTATTATAAATAAATATATGGGTACACATACATATGTGTATTATCTATATAAATGGTACATAATTTATACCGATGTACAATAAAATACGCCTGGTTGTTTTCCACTAACGAACCTTGTTTTCATAACAAAAAATTGCCCGCTAACCAAAATAAAAATGTTTTGAATATTCAAAGCCTCCAACGGCCAGGTCGACGTATTATATTGTTCAGTAATTTTGTTGGATTGGAATCCGATCTCAAATCCGTTGCCTGCCATCTCGGGTTTTCCATCGCTTTATCCGATTTGATCCAGTTCGCATTTTACTAAGCTACAATGTGCCCTGTTAAATCCAGTGGCGTTACTTATAAAGTCGTTTTTATAAAATTTGATATTGATGTAATGAGTGATGACGATAACAAACAAATTGACCCACACATAGTGTCCTAACGCAGAAACCCCCGTAGTTCTATAGAGGGAGTGTGTACATATGCATAGAAAGGACAACATATTATACCTTAGCAGAGTTGTAATTTTATGTTTGGCGGGATTCACCCATAAAAGACCCACTAATAATAAATGAATGGATCAGATGATTACCACCTACCCGATGCCATTATCACTGCCCTATTTGAGAGTGGATCCTGATCACCAATTCAAGTTTCAATCGTCAATCGATTAATTAACTCCAACATAAGCCATCAACAATAGAACGAGACAGATCAGCGGCACAATGAAAATAGCTATAATCCATTATTTATAACAATACCCTATTTTTCGAAACTAACCACAAAAGTATCCGAATGCAACCAGTCCTTGTCAAAGAAATATATATGTCAGCAGTAGATAGCGGCCCATGACTCAAGTGGACCCGCGCGAATATTTGAGTTATGGTGTGCCTGGAAATAAAACAAACATTCGCGAGAAACCAAGGAAACGAGGAAACGGGGATTCGAGAGATATTTGTCGGAAGTGACAGATCTGTAATATATATTCCGTAATGTTCCAATAATTGTACATTTGTAATGGTTTTGTGATTTGTTTTAAATATAATTACCATAAAAGCTACATATATATAAGTTAACATTTTTAATGTTTTCTGGTTCTCTTGTAATAAATATCGGTTTAAAGTCTTACATGTTACATTATGTGACATCCATTGTTTATTTTACTATTGTGACAGCCACTTGTCAAAAGTTTGACAACAACAAAATTTCGCTTCGAGCTTCGACATAATCGTTTTACATCTCTCTGATTTATAGTCAGATTTGATGTTTTTTTTTTGCATGGTTCATTATGTCAAAAAATAATGTCAAGCGATATCCGACGTTAATAATTACTAACTGTAGTCTACGCCATTGTCTTACCGTACAAGCAAAGAATGTCACTTCAAGGAGCAAAAAAGAAAACCAGCAGTCTATTTCTATTTATCGTTCTATGTAGTTTAAAAACACTTGTTTACTTTACATGTAGAAGCTTTACAAAAAATCAACAAAACAATTGGTTAGTGACAACTGAATGACTATTTAGTGTGACCACGCTTAGGTCAGCTACTCTAGTATTCTATAAGTATATAAAAAATGTTTATGCTGTTGTAACGTTTCATAAAAAATCCTTAATTTAAATATTGTGTATATAGAGACATAAAAGTTACATACTGATGGGCCTCAACAAGTTATAATGTGGATAAGAAAAGCCACATAATATATAACCCAATAACACATGTTATGGAGGTTTACATCTATGGTTTACAACAATTAATTGTATTGAGGTAAACAATACATTTGGAAAGGTCTATTCTGATGTCAGAAGGAAAATGAAAGAAATAAAAATAATGTTTTCAGTCTATTCACAAATAATGACAACGATGTGCCATTACGCAAAAATCCACACAAAATCAGATAATATGTAAATACACTATATGAACTCTAAAAGAAATACGTACACGGTGCAAAATACATATGTATACATGTTTATTAGTGAATCACTCACGACAGATTATTTTAAATTCGGCGTTCACCGTTCGTCCGCTCGCGCGTCGGGCTACTACGAATTCGAACAACGAAACGCCCGCCACGCCCTTCGCTATGTAATTGTATACAGACTTCCCTCGCTCCCGCCCGGGAGAGTCTAGTGTGTGTTATCAGGCACGGTCAGTGGCGTACGTATGCACGGGCAAGAATACCCGCATACATAATTTACAAGCCGCTTAAAAAATACGGTTTAGACTTCAATTATCATAGACTTGTATAGTGCTAATCTTGCATTGTACCACCCTTTCTAGACCCTAGCAATTACACAGTAACGTCGTTATATGAGTTTAATGGCTTATTCGACATTGGTTATAAGAGTCATATGGGACATAAAAGTCATACAGGTCACAAAAGTCAGGTCAAAAAAAGTCGTATGATATATTATAAGGTCCTGTAGGTCATAAAGATTATATTATTAAAAAAGTTACATTGATTATGAAGGTCGCACCGGTCATAAAGGTCACATTGGTCATAAAGCTCGTATTCATTCATGTGACTCAAGTCATGTGGAGTATAAAGGTCACATCAGTCATAAAGGTCACAGTTGTCATAAAAGTCGTATTGGATATGAAGGTGATAATGGTCAGTTAGGGTTTAATTATTGGTTAGTTATGGGTTAATTAGGGATGATATTCATTTTTCCTTTTGGTAATTCGCAAATGATGCAACATATGCCCTTCAAATTTATATGTATGGCCAACTAAATCATGTATTTATTTTTGATTTGGCTGATGGTGTTATTTGTTGTCCCACTGTAGGGGTGGGGCAAAAGGATTCCATTTTAATATGAATTAAGGAAACGGTTCATGTGACGTGTCGTTTTATAGGCTTTTGGGGCAAAGGAATTATTCGGAGCGTTGAACACCAGGGCAGGGTTTTCCAGACGGCAGGGACGGGGATTCAAAAACTTTTAAAGGTATCATCGATGCACAGACTTGTACTGTGAGTAAGGAGTGTATCGATCATGTCCAGAAAAGAATGAGAATTTCAAGGAATTAAGTGTAAAAACTTTAAATGCGTTTTTCTCGAAATCACTTTTTTCAAACTGGGAGAAAAGACTACTCGAATACTATTGCATGGCTCTATATCAAATTTTAAAAGTAGCTTCTCAATTATATTCTCTATAGGAGTACA
Source organism: Aromia moschata (assembly GCA_029963805.1). NCBI lineage: Eukaryota > Metazoa > Arthropoda > Insecta > Coleoptera > Cerambycidae > Aromia > Aromia moschata. Next base: position 10,577 of record JAPWTK010001308.1, read on the forward strand.
TAGTCCATTTAAATCGTAAACTTTTTTTTAGAAACCTTTAAGACATATTTTTTGGTCAAAAATCGAGGTTTTTTTTCAAGTGCGCCATTTTTACAAAAATTGATTTAAAAAAAATCCCTACATAATTTTGCAGCCAATATTATGTAGATTAACAAAATTTTTGGTTTTTTTATTCCAGGTCTGATAGGTCACGAGAAATCCTTTCTCCCGCCAACACGATTTCGAAAATTGACTCTGTCGCTGCCATTTTTGTAACAAAATGATAATATTTTTTTACACTTTAACAAATGCTAAATGAACTGTCTAAAATGAAATTCCATCCAGATTCACATACTCCTACAATAAATAAATGATCAAAAATAAGCCTTTTTTTCAGTTGCTAGAGTGGCGTTACCCTTAAGTATAATGAAAGATATTACATAGGGGTCATTCCACGTCAGATTTACAATCAAAATTTTTTTGCTCGATATATTTTCTTGTTTTAAAAGGTAAAAAAATATATACGTGTTTCGGGGTTTTGCTATTTCTTTGCTAATTTCTTTGCTTATGATTTTTCAAAAATTTGAGCCTCTGAAAAATTCATCGACTTCCAACACTTACAATTCGGTAAGTACCTACTTGGTGAAAAAAAATGTGGTCGAAAGGTAAATTTGGGTTTTCGGAACCTTTCGATCATGTATTTGAAAACATTTTTCGATTATTGTGTATGCACGAATTTTGCAAATTTAATGAACAATTACTTTTTTCCCTAATTTGGGTACCTTAAAATTTTGTTTCTTACTTTTTTTCATGTTCTTTTAATCTGCCTAGAAGAAGCAGTAAACCTTTCAGAGTGGGACACAACATAGTTACATATATAGTTATGATTTTCTTTAACCGCGCGTTCCGAACTGACTGAGCGCGACCTGCTCGTGCTGAAGCGCGCGGGCGTCACTACGCCCGTCTAAACTTGTTGCGGCCGAGTACGGCTGGCTTTCTATCACGAGTTTGTAACAATGAAGTAGACGCTCTACGCAATGTATTTTTGCGTTTGTAATTCTCTTCGTTGAATGGATTTCAACAAGTATTTTGGAATGAGCGTGATATCATTGGAAACAGTAACAAAAATTATTTATTAAAGCGATTTTGCAGCGATACAGTGGTACATTACATTAGATCAAGAGTCGTTTGTGAGCAAATTCATATGCTCGTGACAGAACGCCGGCCGTACTCGGCCGCAACAAGTTCAAACGGGCGTAGTGACGCCCGCGCGCTTCAGCACGAGCAGGCCGCGCTCAGTCAGTTCGGAACGCACGGTTAAAGAAAATCATAACTATATAACTATGTTGTGTCCCACTCTGAAATTGTTACTGCTTCTTCTAGGCAGATTAAATAACATGAAAAAAAAATAAAAATACAAAATTTGTATGTAACTAAATTTGGGAAAAAAAATAATTGTTCATTAAATTTGCAAAAATTCAATCGAATTTTTTTTCAAATACATGATCGAAAAGTACGGAAAAAATGCCAACTTTACCTTTCGACCACATTTTTTCACCAAGTACTTGAAAATCGATGAATTTTTCAGAGGCAAAAAATTTTGAAAAAACCATAAATCAAAATTAGCAAAGAAATAGCAAAACCCCGAAACACATATCTATTTTTTGGCTTTTAGAACAAGAAAAAAATATTTCGAGCAAAAAAATGATTGTAAATCTGACGTGGAATGACCCATATATACGTACTACACGAATCGTAGCCCACATATACGCGACATTCCTATACAATATACACAAAGCGACGGCGACTGGTAAACTACCGCGCATAACAGACTAATACAATCATACAGAATATTTCATCTCTCGTTGAAAACGTGAGGGCAGTTTGATGGTGCACCATGCTGTCGGCATCCATTCAAGCACGTATAAGTGTATTATGGTAAAAAAAACGCGATAACGGTTGACGGAGAAGTAGGTGGTGTAGTAGTACTACACCACTTAGTAGGTGATCTGGGACACACCGTATCATATACAGTGTGTCCCGTTTTTTTTTTTGGAACCACCTCTATAACTTTGGAACGGGAAGTCGGATTAATTTTGCTACGTGCATAATTAGATTAACTGGCATTAAAATTACTCCATAGGCGTGCGCTGTAGGGCACTTTAAAGGGTCACTTTTTTCAAGAACTAACATGAGCGATTGGAGTGGATGAAATCCAATGACATATTCTTATTCAGCACTAGAATAAACCCCCTGGTGCAAAAATTCAAGTACCTACCGTTACTAGCTATCGAGATACAGTGTGTTTGTTTTTTTTGGGGGCCACCCATATCTTTGGAACCAGGAGTCGGATCCATTTGAAATCTTAGCAAATAATCTCGGCAAATAATTAATCCCTGCTACGTACATAGTTAGGTAAGTTAGAGACAAAATTACTCCATAGGCGTGCGCTCTAGGGCACTAAAAATGACATTTTTTTTTCAAAAACTAACATGAGCGATTGGAATAGATAAAATCCAGTAACATATTCTTATTCAGCACTAGCATAAACTCACTGCTGCAAAAATTCAACTACCTACAAAATTTGCCTACCGTTACTAGTTATCGAGATACAGTGTGTTTGTTTGTTGGGGCCCACCCCTATGTCTTTGGAACCAGAAGTCGGACCCATTTGGCCCAAAAAAAAAAACAAACACACTGTATCTCAATAACTAGTAACGATAGGTACTTCAATGTTTGCACCAGGAGGTGCAAACCCCCCTATTCTAGTGCTGAAAATTGTGATATGTCATTGAATTTCATCCACTCCAATCGCTAATGTTAGTTCTTGAAAACAGTGACCCTTTAAAGTGCCCTAGAGCGCACGCCTGTGGAGTAATTTTGTCATCAACTTACCTAATTATGCACGTAGCAGGGATTAATTACTTACCGAGATTATTTACCAAGATTTCAAATGGTTCCGACTCCTGGTTCCAAAGGTATAGGGGTGGCCCCAAAAAAAAACAAACACGCTGTATCTCGATAACTAGTAACGGTAGGTACTTAAATTTTTGCACCAGGGGGTTTATTCTAGTGCTGAATAAGAATATGTCATTGGATTTTATCCACTCCAATCGCTCATGTTAGTTCGTGAAAAAAAGTGACCCTTTAAAGTGACCTAGAGCGCACGCCTATAGAGTAATTTTAATGCCACTTCACTTAATTATGCACGTAGCAAAAGTTGATCATTTGCCAAAATTTCAAATTGATCCGACTTCCTGTTCCAAAGTTATAGGGGTGGTTCCAAAAAAAACGGGACACACTGTATATTTGAGACATACCTGCTACATTTAACTAGGTGAACAAAACTGCAACTTACATAGATCATATTTTGAAAGATAACAACTTAGGAGTAACAATAGTAACATCAGGAGGCCCTTATCACTCTTAGTTGCTATTAAAAAAAAACTTCAAAGCTTGAAAGTTGCTTATTGAAAAAAAAATTGCTTATTAAAAAAATTCAAATTGTTTCATGGAAACTTAAATATTTATAAATTCCACGATCATATAATTAATTTTAATATTAAAAAATAAATATGTTGTAAAAAGCACGATAAAAAAAATGTCGCCAGTGTGTGATTTCGATTTTTAAATTTACTGTGAACTTTTATCGATTTGAAAATGGCGTACTCGTTAAAAGTATTTTTTTACATATGTCTATAATTTTAATGCACAACATAGTACCAACAAAACACAAAAGTTCGGTTAGCAATGCTAGGGTTGCACACAAAATGTTTCACACGGGATTGTAAAAAACATAATTTTTATATAACCTAGTTTTATTTTAAACCACGAATAACAATATAATTTGGGACAACTGAATTTCAAATTAAATTTCGCACTATAGTGATGATAACATTTAGATGATACATAAGTACATACGTTATAAAGTTTTATTAATGTTTAAAACTTTTATTATTCATATTAATTTTTCTAAGAAACAATGTCAATTTTTGATTAAACTACATAACTCAAAAATATTTACATATTTTATCATTTTAACACGAATTAGTAAAAGTGATATAGTGACAAATCTTCTAGGATTATGGAGATAATGACATCAAGGAATGAAAGCAAAAACAATGCAATTCGCGGGTGGTATCTTTTATTAATGTCAGAAAAACGCAACGTTTCGTTCACATGAGGTGAAGGCGAAATATTCTTAGGTTTGTTTATGCACTACGTACTCACATATGAGCAGTTATGTGCGGCTTTAACTTAAATATCAGCGGCTCAAGAGGTTGCAAAAAGTAAAAAATTTTGGTTTAAAAAAATGGGTAATACATTTTTTAAGAGTGTATTTTATCACACTTTGTGTATGATTTTCTTAGTATAGAATATTTACAAAAAAAAAAAACGTAAAATAAAGTTGGAATGAAATCCACTGAAAAAATACTGAGGTGACCACCACAGTGCGGCGAGATGCCGAGATATATGAATAAAAAAATTAAAAAAATATTGTGTTAATTAAATTGTATTGTTAGTGGAACACGTTTGTGAAATATTGATTTTTGGAAAAAAGGTGGACGTAGTGGATAGAAGGCCGCTGTTAGACCTGGGACTAGCGGGGCAACTAAATTAAATTTGTTGATTATATAATTTGTTGATTTTTTTCAGGCGCTGATATTGCTATATTTTTTCTAAGTAGGCCTGTGTCAACATTTGTCAAATTTACATGTCATTAAATTATTTTGATTGAGCTCAACATGCCTTATACCAATGTCGCTGGTTTAAGAGATACAGCGCGTTCAAAGTTTAAATCAACAAAAATACATTGGACCTTTTAAATGGAAATAACTTAAAAACTGATAGATTTAGACGACCTAAACAATAGAAGTTTTCTCTGTAGGATGGAGCGTTCTTTTAGATTCCCGACTTGTTTTACGCATGGCTCAGCAGATAAAAAAAAATGTTTTAATTTACCTAAATTATACGGTGAAACTAGCGCCCTCTAGGAGCAACGTCAAAATAAGCTTAAAATTCGTAATTATCACACCAAAACACATAAAGTTACCAAGTTTCAGATTTATACTATCAAAACTTTCTCAATTATTGAGAAATTTCAGAATAAAATTTAAACTTTGCACGCGCTGTATCTCTTAAACCAGCGACATTGGTATAAGGCATGTTGAGCTCAATCATAATATTTTGAGGTCTAGTATTTTCAGTTTAGCAAGACTAAACTGACTCAGAAAGAATGGGACAAGCCATTCTTTCTGACTCACCTTGTATATATAATATACTAAATGTAATCTTATATAAATGTAATCTTATATAAATGTGTATACCTATGAAAATGTTATATTTATGTAACTTACGGTTTTAAACCGTGTTAATTTCCTGAGTTCAAGTTATAGGGCGTTAAAGGAAGAGGGTCCCTTAGGACAGTTTTCGGTACAAATAAAAAGAAATATATTAATATACCTTGGGCACCCACAAACAAAACTCAATCGATTTTACCCTAAACGGACAAACGGAAAAACTTTTCTGGAACTCAAGGAAAAGCATCTTGATTAAATGTTGTATTTTCACTTATATATTTTTCTATATGTATTGTAACCATCCACTTCTAGTAAATGCTAGTCAAGTATATCTCATTATAATCCGAATAATAAATGGGGGTGGAAGGGTGTGGTAGGTCCAAATCAAGTAAATATTTTTTCTCTGGCCCCAGGTATGTGTGAAAAGTTAGTTTTACGCCCGTAATGCCTGTCCTATTGGTTGGCTGTGAGTAGGCTGTAGGGTGAGGGAGGGCAGTAGGGGGTGGGGCTGTGTTCGTTTAGGGTAAAATCCGATTGAGTTTTGTTTGTGGGTGCTCAAGATATATAAATCACTATTTCTTTTGAGTTTCCTAATGTACCGAAAACCGGCCTTAGGGCGGTCGGACTAAGCCCCCCCCCCCCCCCCCCCGGGGGGGGGGGGGGGGGCCCCCCCCCCCCACGGGGCGGGGGGGGGGGCCCCCCCCCGGGGGGGGGGGGTGGTCGTTCGCGCGCCGGGCTCCCCTTTTTTTTTTTTTTTTTTTTTTTTTTTTGTTTTTGTGGTGTTCTGGTGTGGGGGTGTCCTCCCCCCCTTTCCCTTGTGCCCCTTTTTTGTTGGGTTGTTGTGGGGTTAAATTCTTTTGGGTTGGGGTGGGGGTTGGTGGTGGGGTGTTGTTGGGGGCCTCCTCCGCCCCCTGTGGGGGGGGGGGGGGGGGGGCGCCGCCCCCGCCCCCCCCGGGGGGGGGGGGGTCTCCGCCCCTCCCTCCCCCCCCAAAAATCGCCCCCCCCCCCCCCCGGCGGGGCCGGGGCCCCCCGGGGCCCCCCGCGCCGCCCCTCGGGCGGGGGGGGGGGGGGGGGCCGGGGCCCCCCCCGGCGCCCCCCCCCCCCCCCCCCCCCGCCGCCGGGGGCCCCCCCTGGGGGGCGGGGCCCGGGGGCGGCGGGGGGGGCCCCCCCCCCCCCGCCCAAACAAACAAAACGCCTTCCTTTAGGAATTCTCCTTGAATTCAAAATTCTTCATTCAAAAAGAAAGTGTTCAAAGAATTACTTTGAAAATTTGGATTCGGGGGTTCTCTGGGACGTGAAAAAAAGAATCCGTACTTAACTTTGCTGTAGACGCTAGAGAACGTTACTCTTGGTTGATAAAAAATAGTCATAACCTTTTTCTCGGTGTGTACGAAAGTTTTAATAGAAACATATTGTTTTTTTATCTATTTTACACAAAATAATATATAATTGTTTTGTATAAATTCTTTTCGTTTTGTATATATATTTTTTTATATTTACAATTTACAAAACAGAGTTAATTTAAAAAATAAAATAATTTTTATTATCATGGAAACTACAGCTAAAGATTATTATTAACAATATAAATTAATTACATTCAGCTGGTTACACTAAATTCTCAACATGGCATCCGTTTGCATTAATATACACGGTGGAGACTTTAACTGGAATATATTCGCTAGCGGGGTGGTGAATGATTTTTCAAAAAATTCCCGAGACACGTCAAATTTTAAATGTATTTACCTACATTTTGCAAGTAATGTGAAAAATATAGCCCTTCAGGGGTGGCTGAAACCACCCTCGACATGATTTTTTCAAATGCAACCCTATGGCTTGTGACCCCTCATTGTAAAGCTGGTGGAAAGAGGAATCCAGCGCACTGATCAAATTATAATTTTTAGTATGTTTGTAGGGTTGCATACAATTAAAACAATTTAAAAATTAAATTTATTTTCAACGTAACAATTGTTCAAAATGTGCACCATTCACTTGTTGGCAGCATCCCAGTCTGTGGTAGGTTTCGTCCCTTACATTATGCAACATTTGCGGTGTTATTTTTCCGATTTCCTCTCTTATCCTTTCCTGCAGATCTGCTATGTTGTTGGGTTTTTGAATGTAAACCCTACTTTTATGATGTCCCCACAAAAAGAAATCCAGTGGTGTAAGATCTGGAGATCTTGCTGGCCACTCAATATTACCTCGCCTCCCAATCCACCTACCGGGAAAAATTATGTCCAGATACTGACGAACAAAGGCAGCATAGTGTGGTGGGGCCCCATCTTGCTGAAACCACAACCTCTCGTCGGTCAAGTTAGGGTTTAAGGGGTTTGGAAATAAATGACATAGCACTGGCATTAGTTCGTGCTGGAGTAAACGCAAGTATCTTGGTCCATTAAGAGTGTCATCAAAGAAAAATGGTCCTACAATTCTATCTTGTATTATTCCAGCCCACACATTAGTTTTCTGTGGGCGCTGAGTATGAAGTTCCCTCATCCAATGGGGGTTCTCTTCAGCCCAGTAACGACAATTTTGGCGATTTACGTGTCCATTTAATGTAAAAGTAGCCTCGTCGTGATTCAGTTAAATAAGACATTTTCACCAATTTGAAATAACACTTCGTTTCAAACTCTGAATACAGCATACAAACTAAATTACTTTGCGGGCCGGTGTAAAAACACTAGCAAAAAATAACAATAATCAAATCAGTTGTGGCAAAAAATTGCTTGGAATTTTTTGTGGGGACATATGAAAAGTAAGGTTTACATTCCAAAACTAAACAACACACATTTTGAGTACGAAATTGTTGCGTTAAAAATAAATTAAACTATAAAATTACGTTTTAATTGTATGTAACCCTACAAATATACTAAAAATTAAAATTTGATCAGTGCGTTGTATTCCTCTTTCCAACAGCTTTACAATGAGGGGTCACAAGCCATAGGGTTGCATTTGAAAAAATCATGTCGAGGGTGGTTTCAGCCACCCCTGAAGGGCTATATTTTTCACATTACTTGCAAAATGTAGGTAAATACATTTAAAAGTTGACGTGTCTCGGGAATTTTTTGAAAAAATCATTCACCAACCCCGCTAGCGAATATATTCCAGTTAAACTCCACTGTCCGTATATATATATATATATATATATATATATATATATATATATATATATATATATATATATATATATATATATATATATATATATATATATATATATATATATATATATATTCTTATTCGTTTGAAAAACGATTGTGTAATATATAATGGTTTCATTTCTTGTTAAATTGCTAGCATTTTAAATTGCTTGCCACAGCTCATCCCGTGTGTTTATAGGGTCATTGTAATCATTTGATATACACCAAATACAGAAATCCAATTGATTTAAATCTGGGCTCCGTGAGGGCCATGGAAACATGCAGCCTCGACTTATCCACCGTTGGGGAAATTGTGCTTTAAGATAGTTTCGCACTTGTACAGAAAAATGGGCAGAAGCACCTTATTGCGTAAAGAACATATTCTGTCTCACATTTAATAGTAAGTCATCAAGGAGTCTAGAAAATCATATTGTAAGAAATGTAAGTACGAACGGCCATTCAGTTTAACTGACAATTCAAGAGAGAACACATTATTTACAGCAATAGCACATCAAATGTTTATTTTAAATTCATGTTGAAAATGACGTTCTTTTAATATATGAGGGTTTTCATTGTCCCAAACACGTTTATTTCTGAAGTTGAAAACGCCCCGACGAGTAAATGTGGCTTCGCAAGCAGCACCTTAAATAGCTTGGATCATCATTATGCCGGTCTAAGAATCGAAGACAAAATTGTTCTGTAACTGAAAAATCGACGGGTAGTAAATTCTGCACTGGGGTAAAGTGATATGGGTACAGTTTTTCATTATGAAATAATCTACGAACAGATTATTTGCATACATCTACAGCCGCAGATATATTAAGAAATTTTGTGACGGTCAAGTTCACGATAACTCAAAAATCATTACTTAGTTAAATTTACATTTTATGTAATCGCCATGTAACAATTTTATTTTCCATACCTTATAATATTGATAAGGCACCGATTTATAACGCTTTCTCAAATAGTTTTGAAATGAGAACACAGAAACCTGTGAGATAACTTAAATAAACTTATTTAATATTTTTCAGGAAAATTACATTCTTAAATAAATAAGAATACCATTATTTATTATGACAAATTCTAGTTTACTTAAGATTACAAATTATAGATAAAAAGATGTATATTAAGGGCTGAAAAATAATTATAATTGGATTCTAATATGATTAGCCAGTGTAACTTTAGTGCTGTTGAAAAGTAAAAAATTCAAAATGCGCTATAATATTTGGATGATACTTAGTATAATCGTTTTTGGTGCAGGTGCGAAAGGCAAGTAATTAAGTAATTAATGTAACAAAAAAATAAAGATAATAACTAAAGCAGTAGTTACGGCAGGGAAGATAAGACATTTTGAGACACTGTTTATAATATAAATAAAGATGAGATACAAGTGTAGTGCAATTTGTTTGGTAATATTGCTGCTCTTGCTATTAGGATGCCTAATTTCTATAGTGACTTTATTTAAAGAACAAAAATTTGTTGTAAAGAAAGGTATTGCTTACTTTTTAATTTAGTGAAAAAAATTATAGTTACATGTGTTGTGAATTATTATGGGTTTTCTTATAGAAGAATCGCCTACGACAAGGTATTATCATATATTTGTAATTATACTTTTATTAATACCTACATGAATAAATATCTGATAAATTTCAAATTTAAAGAGTATCGTGGATATTAAACACAATTTTTTTGAATTACTTTAATCTTGGGGTTTGACACGAAGAGACTAGTAAAGGTAAACAAAAAAAATATTGAACCTATATTTCATAAAGTTGTACATGCTTTCATTTTAAAATTACAGAGATTTTCAATTACAACAATTACTATTCAATTATTAAACCACTGTATAAAAATCAATAGCATAATTTTGCAATATGACAACATTTTTATTGTATTGTCTAATGGTATATTAGACAAGGAGGAATTTTTATCTGCAAAGAAAATATTTTTAAACATTATTTATAATAACCTAAAAAATATGATTTCGACGGCCACAGTATTTTTAATTTTTGAGAGTACAGTGTAATTTATTTATGTAATACCTAAAGTACCTATTATTAATAGACAAGTAGAGACTCCCTCTCAGAAATAATTGATTCAGTTGCACGACATAAAGAATGTATTACGTAGTAATTGACATAAGAAATAAATGAAATGAAACAGAGACAAAATAGTGAACGGAAAGGGATATAATATGCATTTGTACACAAAAACATTTGAAGAATACGCACCCTGAGATCCCTACTACAACTCCTTGTCGACTTGCAACTCGAAATAACCAATAAAATGTTTATCCAAGACCTATACATTAGACTGATGGGATATTTATATTTCCCTTTCACAATTTTGGCGTCAACCACTTCTTTTATTTTTTTCCAATCATTTATTAATGAAATAAACAATTTAATATTAATTATATTCTTTAACACTTTAATAAATTATCGATGTGTTACATGTCGGTTCGTTTTCTTAGAGGTAGTCCACATACTCTATATGTGCAAAAAAATATGTTTTTTAATATGTTTTAATATGTATTAATATTTAAAAAAATCACATATTGTGCAGACTTTTTGGTAGACACTGTATATGGTGATATGTGTTCTCATTTTACAAAATTATGTAGATATAAAAAATTATAATTTCTTAAGTTACATCTTACAAATGTAGTTTTATGTTTTTTTCCTCTTTTTGTGTTTGAGTTCGCATTCCTTATTACCGCTACAAGCATTATATAACTATTTATATTTTACAACCAATAATTTTATACTCTCTCATGATAAAAATGTAATAATTTTCAATGTGAAATAGTACCCAAGTGGTTAAGTGGTGTTGCTAAAACTTGTATTAAATACATATATAGACAGTGAATCGGTGAATCCTAAGTACAGTACAGAACAGGTGCCTTACAATTATAACATAACACAATAGAACTAGTACAACAAAGAACTTTACAATAAGTAAACAACCACAAATATGTTTTACTAATTTCTAACTACCTTTAAAAAGTTTCTATTTCTTGCAACAAATACCATAAAATTGGAATAATATAGAGTTGGATATTAACCCCAATTTTCTTAAGATAATGTACTATACAACGCATTTCAACATTAACCACCCAAACTTAAAATATGAATTCAGGACCTCAAAATAAGAAAACCTTTCCTTTGGAGGTGTGTCCGGAAAAGCTTCATTAAGGAGTTAAATCACTCAAGTGAGCATCCAACTGTTTATGATAAGTGCTTTTGATAGTTTAAAAATCATTAAATGTAACAGTTATATGAATAAGGACAATGGTCCAATACCCATCAGTCCATTGTTTGCCCTGATAAACAAAGACAGATGTTGCGGTTCAGTGAACCGTGGCGACAAATTAAATATAAATAGTACAAGCGTGTAGGTTAGAATTATGTTTTAATCTTCTCCCCAAGATGCCGACTTAGTTGATGAAACGCGCGTCGAAAAAAGTATAGTAGTTTGATGTTTCGTGGAAAACGTCCAGTTTTTTGTTTCTATGCCGAAGGTTCCAGTATCCATTCCAGAAACTATTTTTCAATAATCCCTTACCATTACGAAGGGGTGAAATAAACTACCCTCTTGTTATTTTGTATTGGAACCTTTAACTAACCGAATTATATTGTTTGATGGGAAGAGAGACTATTTTTGAAATTTTCTCGGCTCTACAATATTTTTCATAAATCTAACGGTTTTGGAATAAATAACTAAAATATGTCCCACACGTATATTTGGGAAATCCAATTCAAATTTGACTAGTAGACTGCTGTCAAGTAATTTTTATTTGTCCAGAGCCGAATCAAACATAATAATTTTAGTTAACCACTAACAAGTTGGTGATAATTATTACTGAATAGTATATAGTAAAAAAAGACCTGGTTAGTAACACGTATTTTCTGTAAAAATATAATTTCAATTATGCGTCAAACACTTTCTAAAATGAATGTGTAAATGTGGTATTAGTGTAGTATTTTCCAATGGAAATGATACTGTTGCACTCCGTCAATATGCAATGCGATATCCAAATAGAAGAATGCTGGAAAGAAAAAGAATCACTGTAACATTTAATAAATTAAAGGAAACTCAATCACTTAATATGTCGCCGTATGGTGATGGACTTTTTTCTCCACTGCAAAATAAAACAACAATCACAATATTGGGCCATTTCGACCAAAAACCATCAACAAGGGTCAGGAGAAATGAGGTGTAAATCGAGAATTTCGTCTACTATAATTTGGAGGGCCCGCAGAGCCGATGGGCGTACCACGTACCACCCAGCATTGTCAACATTTATTACCAGACGATTTGCTTCGCACGAGATAATTTTGCGATTGACTTTTAAACCAATGGAAAAATAATTCAGTTTTCTGAAAATATTATATGAAGAAATGAAACCACATTTACTAGGCGAGGTACAATACAATCTCGATAATCCGAACTAATAATTGTCGAGATTCGAGCTATCGATTTGTTCGAATTATCAAAAATTAGTTGTATTAAATAGAAATCCGTGCAATTGTATACATGTTATTTCTCAGTGCGCATCATATGGGAAAAATACTTATTAATGGCTTTTTTAATGTACCTAACTTTGGTTGCATAACGTGTGCTTTAAAATTTATGAAAAAACATACTTTAAAATTTATCAAAGAACATAGTAACACCGTTATCGGTTTTCAAAATAAAATACTCTCAAGTTGACACTGATTCAATATTATTAATATAACTTATAACCGTATCCTTTATTTATACAGATATCCGAAAATTGTTCAGCTTCTTTTTAATTCACTGAAATACTGAGATTTTTCTCTAATACCTCAACTGCAGTTGTTACCCTTGTACTTGTCAATACAACAGTTGGTTTTAATTTGTTAAAATGTTTATGCCTTTTTTAATTTTAACTTTTAACATATGTAAGTTGGAGCGATTCATTTTCATTTTCTGAAGCATTTACTTTTTATTTAATTTAAGTTTATTGATAACTCCCTTTATTTTTGGCAATTTTAAAACGATTTGGAGGAAATCGCATCCAAAGATGTCATTGGTGTGTAAAAAACATAATAGCAAAATTACCTACAACATAAAGAAGTTTTACGTTTTATTTAAGATTTTTAGGCACGTTTTTGTATATTTTTGTATCCTAAATTTTTAATTGTCGCACAGTTTATGCTTAAATGGTCCCCATATATTCTCGCCCAGAAGGACAGATGTAGAAATACGTCTTTTTTGCTAGGCCAACTTGATGACGGTTTTTTTTTTGATGGCTCGATACAATACTTATTTTGGTTTTAGAAAACAAAACCTACTTGATGTATACCAAATTATAAACGGTGTTGGAGAAACCACCTCATTTGCAAAGTAAATAAAAACGGTGTTGGTATGTTCATTCTGCACCTGATTTGTTCTAGAGGTTACTAGATTTTTCTTTCTTTGTTTTAAATGTTTTCAAAAAATTATGTATTACCGTATAAATATAGCATGCATTTTCAAACACCACGCTTTATATTCACTAATAATAATTATTAAAATATGCACTACAATTTATTAATTTTATTTTTACAGTTTACATAATATTTGTACAACTTTATGGTGACAGTCCGCTATTATCATTCCATAAAATAACCAAGTTATTAATTAACAAGCACAAAAAAATCAAACTCCGGGTCCAAATCACTTATTCAACACGTATTTTGGGTCGCTGAATCCGAATCCGGGGTTAGTTTTGGTGGATTATTTCGTTATCTTTGTCAAAATGCAAAAAACCAAAATTGTACAATTATGAAGGCAAACAGAATTATCGTAGGTATCATTCAAAACTCATTTTACATGCCTTTTTGGTCGTCGTGTCCGAATTAAGAATTGTTTTGAGTGCGCAAAAATGCAAAAAAGTGGCCAAAATCGCAAAACTGTCACTATTTGTGAGAAAACCCTGGCAGACGGATTTTTTTCATTCCAGTAACTCGTTTTTTATATTTTTTGGGTTGCCAAATTCGATTCCAGCCATGGTACGCACGTTATTTTATAAAAAATAAAAAAATATGCATATATTGAATAAAAACGCAAAAATGTGGCTTTTTGTAAGAATAGCCTGGGAATAGGATTTTTTTACTGAAATAGCTCATTTTGTATGTTTCTTGGATTGTTCAGATGTTGAAAAGAGAATGTAAGCGCAAGAGTGTAAAACAGAAACGTCTGCCATTGCATATATCTTTTGAAGAGAAAAGACCTCGGTATAGCAAAATGATATTGTGTGAATTATGGGAGATTCTGACAAACTGATTCTGACTGCAAATTTTTTTCTTCATAATGATGCACTTGGCGGCTATGGTCACTATTTTGCATTTGTATTTTTTTTTTGCATTGTTACAAAATTATATTGTTTTGAAATTTCAAAAAATCCAAGAACCACATTTTAGCGTTTTTTTCTTCACTGTTCCCCATCTTTTTTTGCATTTTTTTTTCGCACTTTTTATAACTGGCTGGCTGGAAACGATGAATTCGAATTTGGCAACCCAAAAAAACATAAAAACCCAGCTATAAGAGTGAAAAAAAATCCGACTCCCCAGGTTTTTTCCCACAAAAAGCGACACTGGGGATTTTGGCCACTTTTTTGCATTCTTTCGCACTTGTGAAATTAATTTTAAATGATGCGATTATTCTGTTTGCCTTCATGATGGTGCCATTTTGGCGTTTTTTTTTTTGCATTCTAACAGAAGTAACGAGCCAACCCACCAAAAGTAACCCTGGATTCGGATTCAGCGACTCAAAGTACGTACAGAATAACTGATTTGGACCCGGGACTTGATTTTTTTGTGTGCCTATGTTATTTATTATAATACCATATTTTAATTAATGACTTGTTACACATTTCAGCACTGACTGTGAGCGATTGTCTGCTAGACGGCTTGTATCCAGATGCGACGAACTGCACCAGGTTCTACATGTGCACAGTATATGGTCCAATATTATTCCATTGTCCTGCAGCGTTACATTTTAATCCAACAATGAGTTATTGCGACTGGCCTGAAAATGCTGGATGTTCCTCACCTGCTGCTTCGTCGACTAATATATATATTCTGCCATGTAGTATTACTACAGAAACGAAACCACAGGAGCTAACGACTATATCTCACACAGACGCTACTGAAATACCTACAAGTATGTTACTACCGAAAATATTTGCAACGACTAAATCACCACTCGATTTAATGTCGACTATGCCCTCATATACTAAAAATTCTCCTGAAAACACAACGTTATTAATTGCACAGTCTACCACTGATCGACAATTCACTGAACAAATATTGGCTACAGAACATATGCCAATGAAGTCAGTTAGTGATAAATCGTCAATGAAAGACCACGTTGTATCTGAAGAACAAGTTTTAAGTGGTGTTCCAGCAACACCATCCTCTATAGACGAAAATGGTTTAAATACGTCAGACAAGGAAAAAATAATAACAAGAAACGATGTGTCTTTATTAACCACAAATCATCTGATGAAATCATCGGAAGATTCTCCAGAGAACACAACATTATTAATTATACAGTCTACTACTGATCGACAATTCACTAAACAAATATTGAGTACAGAACTTGTACCAATGACGTCAGTTAGTGATAAATTGTCAATGAAAGAACACGTTGTATCTGAAGAACAAGCTTTAAGTGGTGTTCCAGCAACACCATCCTCTATAGACGAAAATGGTTTAAATACGTCAGACAAGGAAAAAATAATAACAAGAAACGATGTGTCTTTATTAACCACAAATCATCTGATGAAATCATCGGAAGATTCTCCAGAGAACACAACATTATTAATTATACAGTCTACTACTGATCGACAATTCACTGAACAAATATTGAGTACAGAACTTGTACCAATGACGTCAGTTAGTGATAAATTGTCAATGAAAGAACACATTGTGTCTGAAGAACAAATTTTATTTGGTGTTCCAGCAACACCATCCTCAATAAACGAAAATGATTTAAATACTTCAGACAAGGAAAACATAACAACACGAAACGATGTGTCTTTATTAACAACAAATCATCTGATGAAATCATCGGAAGATTCTCCCGAGAACACGACATTATTAATTATACAGTCTACGACTGATCAACAATTCACTGAACAAATATTGAGAACAGAATATGTACCAATGACGTCAGTTAGTGATAAATCGCCAATGAAAGACCACGTTGTATCTGAAGAACAAGTTTTAAGTGGTGTTCCAGCAACACCACCCTCAATAAACGAAAATGATTTAAATACTTCAGACAAGGAAAACATAACAACACGAAACGATGTGTCTTTATTAACTACAAATCACCTGATGGGATCATCGAAAGATTCTCCCGAGAACACGACATTATTAATTATACAGTCCACGACTGATCAACAATTCACTAAACAAATATTGAGTACAGAACATGTGCCAATGAAGTCAGTTAGTGATAAATCGTCAGTGAAAGAACACGTTGTATCTGAAGAACAAGTTTTAAGTGGTGTTCCAGCAACACCATCCTCTATAGACGAAAATGGTTTAAATACGCCAGACAAGGAAAAAATAATAACAAGAAACGATGTTTCTTTATTAACCACAAATCATCTGATGAAATCATCGGAAGATTCTCCCGAGAACACGACATTATTAATTATACAGTCTACGACTGATCAACAATTCACTGAACAAATATTGAGAACAGAATATGTACCAATGACGTCAGTTAGTGATAAATCGCCAATGAAAGAACACATTGTGTCTGAAGAACAAATTTTATTTGGTGTTCCAGCAACACCACCATCAATAAACGAAAATGATTTAAATACTTCAGACAAGGAAAACATAACAACACGAAACGATGTGTCTTTATTAACTACAAATCACCTGATGGAATCATCGAAAGATTCTCCCGAGAACACGACATTATTAATTATACAGTCCACGACTGATCAACAATTCACTAAACAAATATTGAGTACAGAACATGTGCCAATGAAGTCAGTTAGTGATAAATCGTCAGTGAAAGAACACGTTGTGTCTGAAGAACAAATCTTAAGTGGTATCCCAGCAACACCATCCTCTACAGACGAAAATGGTTTAAATACTTCAGACAAAGAAAAAATAGTAACACGAAACGATGTGTCTTTATTAGCTACAAATCATCTGATGAAATCATCGGACGATTCTCCCCAGAACACATTATTAATTGTACAGTCTATTACTGATCGACAATTCACTGAACAAATATTGAGTACAGAACATGTACCAATGACGTCAGTTAGTGATAAATCGTCAATGAAAGACCAAGTTGTGTCTGAAGAACAAATTTTAAGTGATGTCCCAGCAACACCATCCTCTACAGACGCAAATGGTTTAAATACTTCAGAGAAGAGAAACACAATAATACGAAACGATGTGTCTTTATTAACTACAAATCGTATATCCTTGTCTGATACTTTTTCTACAGCCCCTGCAGAAGTATTAGATTTGGAATCATATTCTACCACAATAAACGGCCACATGCCAGATTTTCCACCGAAATCTTCAGATATTCTTTCTGAAGTAACATCTGTGGGGTCGAAACATAATGTAGATTTAAATCCACTGATAAATGATAGTATCATGATATATACAACAGAGTCCGACCTTTCCGAAAATATGACCGCTTTAAACATTTCAGAAAAAAATTCAGATGTAACATCAGTTATCCCAGAGTTAATTGAGATTTTCAATAAACTGTCTGCATCTGGTCAGAAAATATTGGAAAGTAACTCCACTAAACTAATACCGGGATCAGCAGGAGACACAACTTTTTTCCTTAGACAATAATACATTTAATGAAGTGTCAGTAAAAACGGTGGACAGAGAAGTAACTTCTAAATATATATTAGGCTATGAAGCGAAATCAACAATGTATTCTAAAAGCGTAACAGAAACATCTGAAGACAACCATATTTCTGAGATAACAGTACCAAATGGAGAAAATAATACAAATTATATAAAAATCAAATTTGAAAGGAATGGCAATGCTACATTAACTGAAACAGAAACGCAATTTAGTGCTGTAGACAACCAATCAACGTCTAAAAAAATATCTGTAAGTGAATCAAATCTTCCACAAGAAGCATTTACATCGACAACCAGTCCTCTCTTGCTAGTAAATGCAACCTATACAACCGAAAACTTTTCCTATACATCAGATATAAACATACCGTCTAACGACAGAAATTCATTCATAACGGTTCAAGTACCTTTGTATAAAACGTCTATGTCTTCTAATCCTGAAAGTGATATGAGTGAGGTTCGAGCTGACACATTCACTCCATTGGAAATAACGACCGCAAATACATCTGAAACTCCATATACCCGATTGGATAATCCTCTAAAGAGTAGTACTACACTTTCAATACATCAAACTAATGTAAATAAAAATTATATAGCTCTAAAATTGACAAAATTGCGAAAATAATGAATACAAGTATGCCGCCGGTAATACAAACTTCTACACATTCTGTTCCTGAATCGGACGCTTCATTTACTAAAAATGCTTCAGAAGACAAGAAACTTCAGTTTATGCAAACAGAAACTTCGAAAATTGAGGAAAAAATGGAAACTCCGAGTAAGACAGATAACAAACGTGTGCCTACCAAAGTAATGTCCGGAACCCCTCCGCATATTTCAAGTATTACTGTATTTAGCAGTGAAGAACTTCCACATTTAAAACTTCAAACCGGTGTATCTACTTCTAGAATGTCTGGTATTGAATTAACCCCCATTTCAACTAAACATATTCCACATAGGCTCTCTACAACTACATATGTGATTAGCAGCGACGAGGGATCAAATACAATTTCACAAACTGTTCCTACAATTTATGAAGTGAAAACTGATACGATAGCGGCAAATACGTCACCCTATATATCTCAAGCAACATCAAATTTACTTACAAATTCTAGTGCCAATTCAAACATTAAATTACTTTCTGAAATTACACCTGTTAACATCTTAACTAAGGACGACGGACCTCTATCACACCAAGCCACAGGTATATCTAGTGACGAATTTGCAGACACTAATGTAATTTCAATTAAAACGCAAATAGAAGTAATGGAAACATCTACCATTCCTGACAAATTTGCAAATTATTCTGGTAACTTAAGTACAAATGCAACAACTGCCGACAAGACAACAGTTAAAACAATTTATAACGAATCTTCTGCATCCGAACCAATAGAAAATGATGAATTTTCTCTAGTTGGCCAAGCAGAAACAAATAAATCTAATAAAAGTCCACTTGTGACAGTTGGTACTTATTTTCAAGAAGAAACGCCTAAAACATTGGCTGCTGCTAAAACAAATTTATCAACAAATAATAACGAAACTAATTCTAGTGCAAACTTTTGGATACAAACCAGTACTGAACCAAGTTTAAAATTGGAAGGGACATCTAGTACCACCAAAACCAAAATATTTACAAAATCAGATTTACATACACAAAGAATGCCTGCTAGTAGTGCATCATCGCATATTTCCGATACTACGATAACATTTAAGCCAACGTCGGTATCACCTAAAGTTAATACCCTAAAAGAACTTAGTTTGCAAGAAACGACAATTCCAGTAAGTTTATCAAACACGCAAGAGAGCACTAAATTCACCTCAACCAAGTTGCCTGATAGTTTGGAAACAATAAGTACTACTGTAGACGAGGGTAGCAGGACAACACAAGACTCAAAAATGTCTTCAACTCCTAATAATAATAAATTAATTGACCCAAAGTTGTTTCTTAGTAAGGAACATGAAATTTTATCTGATAATTTATCAATGCAAGACACACAATCAACAACAAATGACACACTTTACAACAAAATTACAGATAAACCAATCGCAACGTCAATTTATGATGAAAGTATTTCACATTCTAAAGAAGCATCAGAAAGCAGCAATTCGTTAACGGTAAACAAAAATGATGATTTTCGTACTGTCAGTTCCCCTTCTTCAACAATAGTTTTTTCAACGGGCTTTAAAATAGCTGCAGATTCTGACTTATCATCAAATGTATCTACTACCGCTTCAAGTAAGTCACTTGGTAAGACTCTACCTCTTTCAAGAGAAACTGAAACCTATGTAAATGAAAACTCTTCCACTACAAAAACTGCTCCCTCATATAACTACACATTACAACTCGCAAGTCCGACAGATTCGATGGTTGCTGAAACGAAACCACCGACAATTAAGGAAGAACCTGACATAAACTCAAGCATAATATATTCAGGCGATTTAACGACCACTAAGTTTTCTGCCCCAACAGTTTCAAAAGTTTTCGACCAAACGGATCTTAATGCATCTATTTCAACATTTACAAACAAACTATCTACGTCAATTTATTATAGCACTTTGCCTTCCGAAACACTATTCACAAACAGCCACTTATTAACGACATACGGAAATGGTAATTCAGCTGATTTCGATTCACCTACTGCAACACTTTTATCAACGTCTAGATATGCAAATTTGTCACCAAATGTAGTTCCAGGTGAGTTAGTTAATAAAATAATTAGATCTTCTAACAGAAAGTTTTGGCATTCTGGCATTTCTAAAAGAGTTATACATAGTTATAGAAAGAAAATCTACTGTAAAATCCGCAGCATTCACCGATTATACAATAAAAAATAAATAGTAAAGATAGCAACATGTTTTAGTGACAGAAACATAATTATTATTAATATTTCTGTTGTTACAGGCAATGAAACTATAGTACTGGAGTCGATAAGTGGGACAAATTGGACAATTTCTGAAAGACAAATGCTGACCGGTAAACACATACCTGATGACGAAACCACCACAGATCCAGATACAATAAATATTGAATTGTCTGCTTCAAAAAACCAGTCATTTATTACTACTCGTACACCGAAGATATCGCTATCCTCTTACATTAAACTATCTTCAGAACTGCCTTTGGTTACAGAAATTACAAATGAAGTCAAAAGTAGCATCTATTCTCATAACTTATCTACATATGATATATATACTACTTCTATAGCAGATTCCCAGACTACATACAATCAAATGCAAACACCATCTGAAAAATCTACAAATGAACCATATATAAAGTTAATTCGTGACAGTACTCCACCATCTGAAGCAGCATATACAAAGAACAATATGTTCACAACAAACAAAAATTACGATTTAATAATTTTTAATGCATCCTCTCCTTCAACAACAACCTTTTCAAGTGACATAATAACGACAGATTCTTATTCGTCGTCAAACAAAGTGATTACAGTTCCAGATAAGTTGGAAAATAAGATTTCAACTCTATTATCCAAAACTTCCATCGTTTTTGAAGCAGACGTACCTAAAGAAGAAAGATTACCTGCTACAAAAACTTTAACTCACTTTAATTACACAGTAGAGCCAATAAAAAATAAAGATGTTCATATGTTATCAACAATAGCCAAAATAGTGTGAACTTAGTTCACTTGAATATTTCCGTTAGTGGAGATAATGCAAGTACAGTTTTGGAAACAATAAATTCAACACTTTCAAGTGTTTTTAAAACAGAAATATCGAAAAATAAAAATATTTCACACAAAAAGCTACGTGCAACTGAATCGGCTGTTCTAAATTCACATACAGGAACAGAAAAATCAACTAGTAACACAGTTACCTACGCAGAATTAGAAGTGACAAAGATAAATCCCACCTCATCCAATGTTTTACCACAACTATATGCAAAACAAATTGAAAGTATTGTCAAAGTAACTGAAAAAATTGAGGATAAAAATCCTTTAAATTTAAAAAAGCCGCTCCAAACTTCGAGTGAACCCGATTTAATAACCTTATCCTCGCAAGTAGAGGACAAATTCTTACATTTTTCAACCACTGATAAATTCAAAGAAACCATTAAAAATACTGAAAATGCCTTGCTGACTTCTCTTCATGGTAATAACAATTACAAGGATGATGATAGTAATAAGAAAAGTACATATAATAGCAACGAACCTGATGATGCTACCAGTAATGAAGATTACACCGAAGAAGAAAACTATAAATTAGATAATATTGACGACGATGATAATAACGAGATTTTTTGAAGATTTTGTAGACAACAAAGATTATGAAAATGGCGAAGATAATGAAGAAGAAAACGCATCGGTGCAAAATAATTCAGATGAAGATGAATCACCTTCCAATGAAGATAATGGAAATGTATCTTCAGACATTATTTCAAAAGAGAATAAAATTAACAGTAATCATAAGAGTCAACACCAAACTCGTACATCAATAGAAACCAGTAATAACAGTCATCAACACAAACATAACAGTAAAAGTGATATAAAAGCTTATTCAAAAGAAAATAAGCATAATAAGCACAAATGCAATACTAACCACAATAAAAATGATAGGGAGAAAAAATCGGAAGAAAATAACGAGAGCAAGGAACATTATAACAAGAATTCTGAAGGGAAAAAATCAAAAGAAGACAAGGGCTATATCAAACATGAACACCGTCATAAAGAAATATCAGGAAAAAATAAACGTAACTATTACCTCGGTAAGGACTCTAAAGAAAAATTTAAATCTCATGATGGTCCTTCACAGGAATCCTACAAAAACCATGACAAAAATTCTGAAGAAAATATATCACGAGAAAATTCAGAGAGTTCTTCACTTAATCGGAATCACAGAATCGCTAAGAAAGGTAGCTATTCGCAAATGCAAGATATAGAAATGTTTTACAAAAGCGTTAAAAAAATTATAAAAATATTTTAATTCGTTAAAGATGGTTGTGTTAAAATATAATTAACGATAGGTTATAGTTGATATGTGTATGATTTTTTTAATGTTTAATTTATTTGTAACAACTAAAGTAAATTATATTTTATTTCCTAACCCTTATTTTTATTTAGAAATTATCATTGTAATATCAAATTTTTTTATCACCAACTCCAAAAAAAATAGTACGTTATAGGAACCAACACATTATAGTGTATCGATAAGACGTACCAACAATTACCGAGCAATACATGTTTATAATTTTAGAACGTTATTACAAATTTCCTTAATTTTAAAAATATTGCAATGTTTTATATGAAACTAAAATTTCCATCACTGAAAAAGACTCACGACAAATGTAGTTCCAATAAACGTAACTGAATGTTAATCACGTAAAAAAATCTAGTTTTGTGCATTCTCCGACATATTGGCTGACATATAGGTGAAGGTATGGTAGATGTAACAAAGTTATTGCTGTGTATTGCATTCCCTTTGAGTTTGCTGTTGTGTTAACTACCTATTTGAAAATAGACAGCTGACAAATCTTTATATAAAAACTTCTAGTGTGAATGTGAAAAAAAGTGAATGTCAGTGTTTAACAGTTGATTCTGTAATAAAAACTGTATTCCTCTCTAAATACCTATTTAGTTACATCAATAAAAGACCATCAATAAAATTATAAAAGAAAAAATATTCATTATAAAAGAAAGAAAATTACATTATCAGTACTTTCGTGTTACATAAAGTCCTATTCATGAGAAACATTTAACCTGAAATGATTCATGAAACGAAAGGATACATGTAAGCCTTAGAGTGGTTGCCAACTATTAATCAGCGGCACGCTATTTTAACGTTGCTGCGCAACAATAGCCCAAAATCCCCCAGAAGGGATTTTAAATTGTTTTCAGAGTTTAGGAAGCAAAACAAAAATCTTACAAGAAAGAAAGGTCTCATGAATATCGCCTTTGCGATTCAAACGAGTATAGCACCATCCTGCTTGGTGGAATGCCATAAATTTCCTTGTTTTCGAGGTAAAGCGATATTTATATGAAACGACGCGTCTGCCAAGAGCATTCGAGAGAGTAAGGTAACGCGAAAACGAGAAGTTTTACAAATGCCTCATGGATACATATATCAACTAAATTATCAGTTGCCTCCTACAGAACTGAACCTACCGATTTACAAAATCCAATAAAACGAATTTAAAACTCTTCGCCAACAAAGTAAACAGGATCTCTCTTCATATCAATTTAGATGTCGCTTCTGCTATTTTCGACGTGAAAATAAAAAGTTTGTTTTATGCATGACATATTTTTTTTTGCTTCTGACAAAACGTATTTGTTATAAATAGTATACAACGAAATTAACAACATTAGAAACAATATAGCATACAATGAAAATCACCAATAAACATAAATAGTATCAACATAAAAATGCAACTGTATCATCTCTTCATAATTGATCAACTTATCAACGAAGGTACATCACGCTACTCGTCGTATACCCATATATACTGTGCACCAACAATAGCTTTGCCCTTGGCCACAGTAGACAAAATCTAAAATTGTGGTCATTTATTTTGTAGCTGCAGTCGATAAGACGTATAGTCTGTTACTATTTGTTTGTGAGTCTCATATATTACTCGGTGTAAGGTCGTTCTATCTTCTACTACATTCGTTATGCGTAATTCGGGGGCAAAGCTATTCGTGTCATTATGTACATCGTAACTAACAACACCGCTGACGGTTCCATTCCACTCGCTGAGGAAGCAAGAGACATGACACATACGACTATACATATATACTGCTGCGCCTATATTTATTATTTCAGACTGTTGTCCTTCGGTCGCGACGTTAGAGAGTATCGCTTCAATATTGTGCAGATAGTTTCTTGTACACACATTCAAACAAATATATTTATGAAAAAAAATGCATAGATTTACGGTTGTAATATAAAATACGCTTTTTTTTCTTCAGTTTATTTGATTGTGAATAATTATGAACTTTATTACAACTGAAACTGTGGTAGCAGAGATACGAAAGTTGATGACCATTACCAAAACACTGATAGTGGTAAATATTATTGAAATAACAGATTTAGTGACCATTATCAAAGTCTGTTATGTAGCAACAACAAAAAAACAATATAATATTCTCTGAAATTTAAATTATATTAAATAACGATAAAACGTAAGGAATCCTTAATACACAATCAGTGAAAAACAATTATTGCAACCATTTAAATGGTATCAATTTATATGTTAGCGTTTTTCAGTCAATAAATATAAATAATTTACAATACCCAAATTTCAAAATTCGTGCACATTAAGGCAATGCATGTAAATTTACAACCTGAGGTTTACATAGAAAATATAATATTCGACAGACATACGGCGGTACATGAGCCTGACAGTCCCCCTCATTGTATTATTATTCATTGGGAATCCTCGGACGAGCATAATGTTGTAAATGTTTGTTCGCTAATGAAACATTTACTGAACGTTAAACTGTTTCTGGTTCGATCGTCGAAATCGACGCAGAGTTTTACCTCCACTCTTAACTTCGGGTATACCCCATTAAATTAAAATTATGTGTTCGATCTACTGAACGTTCCAAGCCTCATTATTATTAATTATTTTTTAGATAGCTTTTAATGCATAATATACTTTTATATTGGCGACAAAATTAAAAAAGTGTTTATAAAAACGAGATATTTTAAAATATGTAAAAATGTAATATTAGGTATACTTGCACAAAAAAAAAATTGTGGAAAGTACTACAGTAGACTATGCCAACATACACATACGTTTTTTTGGGTCACTGAATCCGAATTCGTAGTCAGTTTAAATCCATCGTATCGCAGTGTCCATAACCTCAAAAAATTGTACAAAAGCGTCAATTGTGTCATTTATAAGGTTGAAAGTAGACTCACTGCAGAGCATAAAGGGAGAAATTGTGATTATTTTGTAATAAGAAAGCATTCCACATAAGGGGTCAACATAAACTCCACAAGTGAACACCACAATCCAATATCCCAATACCCTTAAACCCAATAAACCACATAGCTCTGAAAGTCTTCGAGCAAGAATCCTCAGACACAATAATCCCATAAACCATGGTCCCAATTTTTGAAACCAATACCAATAACCCAATATCCCAAAAACCAATAACCCAATATCCCAGTAGCCCAACATCCCGTATACCGAACTATAAATGATGTATTTTGGAGGACTTTTTAGCAGACAACTTCAACCCCACCAACCCAATAACCTGAAGATTTGTAAGAAACATCTCTCAAATCCAATGAATCTTTACCCTATCGTCGGGGTGCGGTACGGGGAAAAGGCAAGAGGTACCCGGCTATGGGTGTCCGCGCCGACGCTTACTTGTTTGATGATGTCGTTGGAGACGGTGTTGACGTGCGTCCTTTGCCACGTGGCGACGCTACACGCTATGAAAATAGTTCTGTAGCGTCGTTGTGGAGTCGCCAAGTGGCGAATTTGAGAAGTTCTCCCACGTCAAAAAGGCAAAAGTATAGGCAAAAAGTTACAATGCTTTAAATAATGTTTACTTTAAGAAAATGTTTCAATAGTTTTTAAAATTTCTTACATATGTATTTGCGATACTTTTACTTTATTATTTCACTTTTTCTTTAACGCAATTGTGCACTTAAAATTTTCAGATACTCTAGTTGCCGGACACAAAAAGTGTAACTACAACTAATATCTCATATGAATTGAAATGTGAATTTCAATTCATATGCTGTATTTACTGTAACTATTTGAATACAAAAAGTAAAGTACTGCAACATGATATCGTTTTAGTTCAAGACCAAGACTCTTAAGTAGTCACAGACAAGATTTGTTAAACATGAACATTGACAGGCTTTTCGATTTATAAATGTTTACCAACAGTATGTATCCAATTTCCCTTAATCATATAATAAAATTATGTATAAATTAGAATTTCTTATGCATCGAAAAATATTAACACTAATTTTTAATGTAATAATATTCAATAAAAAAAATCGCAAGAGATTAAAGGAACCGACGGGAGTTGGTGAGCGGATTGTTTGGTAAGCTATGGTATGGGGTTGTAGGGTTGTGGGTTTCTGGTGGCCCATAAATTGCATTTTGTCAAAAAGTCTATTTATTTGATACTATAAACCTCGATTAAAGCTAATATGTAAATGGCAAAATTGACGACATTAGACTGTTTCGACAAAATTGACGATGTTTCGAGGTTACGGACGATCCTTGAGGTGATCATGTGAGAACCGACGGTGTATTCGGATTCAGCGACCCAAAAAAGATATGAGTGTGTAGCATACTATATTTTCCATGTATTCTTTTGTGTATGCCAGATAGCATACAAAAAGAAAATGTCATGAGAGAAGGTCTGAAGTATACATCTATGTATTTTGACCCGTTGAACTTGAATCCATCGTTTGAATTGTCCTAAAGTCTTTTAAGAGTAAATTTTAATAGATTTGTCAGCTTACTCTCTTCAACTTATTTTTAGCACTAATATCGCATCTGGTTTTATGAGTTTTCGAACATCAAAGTGAGTATTGAAAGCTTTGATGTTATCTTTGCAGAAGTGATTGTACCTATTATTGACATAATGGTTCCATTCAAAATAAGGGGCTAAGAATATATTCTTAGACCTTATTTCGAATAGTCATAAAGCCTGCCATTATCCAGGCGAAATTTCAGTGCTCAAAATGAGTCGAATGGAGTTGATAATATTGTCAGAAACTGCGAAATTTGATTATCTCAGCGTTTATTCCATAACTCTGGAAATCCGGGACCTGCTAGTCAAATCCTAACGATGGATTGGATTAGAGGGTCTAGAACATTACAGTATGTTTTTTCTTGTTTCACGTGCTGAAAATGTGTCACTCCTAGATAAGATGGAAGGAAAGAGATTTCCATCAATTTAAATATTTATGTAGATTTATCCTTATTTCTGGAAAACCGAGACACATTAGATTAGTTTTAACGATGGATCAAAATCCATCGTTAGAAAATTCGTATTTTTTGTATATTGTTTATTAAACTTTTACTAGATACGTACACATCATTTTTTAGCAATTTACTTATTGCTAAAAACTGTAAGAAAACTAACTGAGAAACGTCTAAATACAAAACAACTTTGTATGTAATGGTGTGTTTGTCTGAGGCCAGTAAAATGATTTAGTTCGAGATTAATAGAAGTACGGTTATTAATGTGATAATAAAACACAAGTTGAATTTATAAGTATCATAAATTGTAACTGATTTTTTAAAGAAATTATGCTCTACTAATGACTGGTAGGTCTTGATTTTTCACTCTCTTCACTTAAAAAACTTATTGCTTGGAATATATTTGCCGATATTGACACCACCACTGCACAGTGGTGTCGCTCTTATTTAGGCGCTCATAGGGACTTGGCATTATACCAGTGATTCAAATTTTGTGCTGTTGAACTTAAAACTAGTTTTTGTTACTAAATACTTGTTTTTTTAATTGAAACTTATATTGTCGTTTATAAATACACCGTGTCTTAGCAAATATTAGCATCAAACATACGAAACAATCTAAGTGACATACAATATACATTTTACGGACCAACAAAATAAATGACTTATCAAAATACTAATTTACAGTCTCCAGACTATCCAAGAAACAATAAAAATATTCTCCGTTCTTAACAAGATAATTAAAAAATACATGCTTATAGCATAAGTAATGAAACATAAAATATTAATTAATATTCAATAATTATATCACCTCTCTGGATAACTCAAACTTCTTTTTAGGCATATTCCGCACACTAGAAATCAATGGGTCTGAGTGTATAAGAAGTCCTATTATTAATAATAAAACATTAAGTCGGTCTTTTATGCGCATAAATAGGTCTCGATATGTTCCTCTGGGTCTGACAAGGTCAGCAATCACTAGATGTCGTTCCAGGGAGTTATTCGACGTCGAAATTATAAATAAAGATGTTTCCCTTGTTAAGTCTCACCCACTTAGGCACACTGAGGGCAGTCTCTAATGTCATCGCTTTATTCTCCTGACAGAAAATCAGCCGAGACTCGTTCGTTGTTGTTCGTCGCCAGATACATCACTACTGATGAAACCCAATTAAGTCTAATTCCAGATTCTTAATTTCTGATGAGAATAAGAGTGAACGGGAATTATTCTCATTATAAAACAATAAGTAACAAACTGAACATAAAATATGCGTAAGTTGAAGTTTGTAGATAGCAACTATAATGAGTATATGTGATTATTAAACTTCGGAAGGGTTTGTATGAACTCATGTAAAACTGCGTAAGAGTATCCCGCGTTCCCGCGACGGGATGGTGTATTACTGCGCATAGGCGGGTTCTGGAGCGTTTTAGGGAAGGGTCAATGCCCTTTGTAGCATGGGCAAAGAAATGCAGGTGTATATAACGTACAAGGCGCTTAAAAAATAGTTTATACTTTCATTATCATGTGACATAATGATAGGCCACACCCACCTGTAAGAACGCCACGAGAATTGGTTCATTCACTTTTGCATTAGCTTAGCATTACTTAGCATTTGCTAAGATGGAATGAACTGTCCGGTCTGACATTTTCGTAGATCCTCTTCGGAGGTACCATTAATGATTAGAGTTCGGAACGTGTGCTGTACGCAGGGGTCGGACTCGTAATCGGTACATCCTGTGTCCGACTGTCCTCATTCATTAATTGTACGTTACCACAACCATTAGTCTTTCTGCATTTCTTGTCGTTAAACATGAGCGATTTGGCCTCTACATATGATCGTAAAAGGAAAATTATTGTTCCACATCTACTGAGGTTAAAAGGTACAAATTCAAAATAGTTCACCTGGATAGAGGACAACACGCACATTATTTTTACGAATTTCGGACAGTTGTTTGTATCACTAACGGTTATTCTTGTGGTCACTAACAGCAGTACATTATTATTTTTATATTTGCGAGAGGACAATTCCCGTGTTATTACGCTTTCTATAATGTTAGCTGTTGTTTGCAAAACCCGTTTACTAGCTATCAATATAGGGGTGAAATATTTGAAACACCTAAAATTTTTATCAGAACATTAACGACCTTATTACCGCGAAAATCTGTTGTTTCGTCCACTGTCAGCGACAGAAATTTATTCCGTCTACTTTAATATTTCCCACGACACGTTTAAAACGTCTATTTTAAAATCGTCGTAATTTTCAATAATCTGTTTCAGTCGACCGTTTACACCTACAGCAGGTGGCTAACTAACGGGACAGCTGTCTTTATAGGAATAGCTCGCTGTCTTATGAATAAATTTTATTATGGCGTCCTAGGTTCATGGGACGTGCTGGACAGGAGTCCAGTGCGCATTGTACACACGGTCAGTGCGTGGGTATACAGGGGCAAGAAATATGCGCTTAAAAAATACGGTTTATAGTTTAATTACCATAGAGTTGTATAGTGCCGGCTCTGCATGACAGCATACTTTCCCGGACCCTATTAATGACATAGATGTTACATAAGTTCCGGTGATGTTTGATGAAGATCAATTTCAGTGCTTCAAAAACTAAGGACTTTAAAGAACATTCGGATACAACAATATTTAGGAGACGTCGAGACGAGACGTCGGTCGTTTAGATACTCACTGGAAATTTTACTTTCACTTCAATAACAATATTAAAATTGATTATGAAAAGATTATTGTTAAATTTAACGTCAAACTGTCAGTTCTCAAACACAAATAACAAATGATAAATGATAGCTGCTATCAATATTTTCTGCCTAAGCGCAGAAAATGCTACTCTATGTCATATTTTAGGGTTAATATGACACATCGTTAAAGTAGGCGAAAAAAATAAATTTCCATAGTTGAATTTCCTTGTTTTATTTCCTTTTTTATTAAAGTTCGTTTGCTTTTTTTTGCTATTATAGTTTACAATTATTTAGGTCTAATAGTGACTGTCTAAAATATGATGTGGGTTTTATGTTTCCTTAAAAATATACGAGCATTTCCCGATTCCCCCGCTACCTACTATGCCTTATAATTCTGTTAAATTCCATGATTTCTCGACTCTTATAATGACATTTATGTGATGCTCTTAATTTTAGGTAAGTAACTAAAGATATAGCCTACGATAAAAAAATGGTCTATTGTTAAACATTTTGCAATACATATAAGGATATTCACACGTATTGTTTTTACATACGAGTATTTACGTGTATTTTAATGAAGTAATTCGCACCCGCAAAAATAGTAAAATAACAGTTTACAAAGCTTAGATGTTTGTAAAACATGCCTGGATTTTATATATACATATACCTATTCATCACGAAGTTAAATCCTTCACTATCCCTAAGCGCATTTGTTTAAGAACAAATCTAGTATTCAACCAACAAGACAGCTCCCCATTTTATACCTCGTACTGCTTCAATTAGTTTTGTATTTATAGTCCCTTAAAAGGCGTCCTTATTTTCACGATTCACTGCCTCTTTCTCTCTTTCCTTCTCGTCTCCTTCGTATTTAACGAATATCTTTCGACTTCATAAGAAGTCTTTCCTAATTTATTATGACAGCAACATATTTGCAAAACAGCTTAAAGATGACTGCCTTAGCAATTAATTACATACCTACTAATGAGACCTTATAATCTGAAGTCGACTTCTGCGAAAAAATGTCGGAAAACGTTCTATGCATATTTGAAAATAATAAATATCACGTAATCATAATTTTAGTACAGGATGATGAATAGAAACGGTAAAAATTAGGTAAATTAGGTTGTACATCGCTTACCAATGAAGGATTGCCAACACGAGAAAATGGTAACACAATTATGCCTCAATCTACAAAATTAATTTCTAAAAAAATTTTCCACGAATTTTTTGCGGTTTTCACTAATATTTTACAGTTTCTCATTGACACGTTTTTGTGTAAATATTGCAAAATTATTATCGTTAACAAGAAAGTAGTACTTCTTAGTAATATAAGGGCTATCTATAGAGACATCCAAAAAAAAACGTCATCAAACTCGGCCGAGAAAAAAAAGACGTACTTCTATTCTTAATCGAATTTATAACCTTATTTACTTGTCAAGACTGTCACATCATATGACAGACATTGTTTTATTTTACAAATTGTGACAGTCACTTGTCAAAAGTTTGACATAACCGAAAAGCTTAGATATGACCGCTATTTGCATCTCTCTCGTTCATAACCAGAGTTGATGACGAATTTTCTGGATGTCTCTATATTTACCTTTTTACGCCACTATATCACAAGTGCTCATACAGTTCTGCCTTCGGATTTTGAAAAATCTTTTATTTCCAATATTTTAAGGAGAAAATGACAGAAATAAGATATTTACAAAATAAAACTGTAAATAAATTCCTAGTGTAATATTTAATTAGACTTATTACATCGACTTAATTCATGCATTATTACGACTGAGAACAAAACTAGTTAATCCGATCTTATCAAATTACCTGAATAATGTTAACTCCATGATAATAACTAATAACACAATATAATATAATATAGGAATTATATGGTTATAACTACTCCGCAGAGTAACACTAAATGCCCTCTCAATGATCTGTGGCGGAGAGGGATGGCTATTATTATTATTAGTTGACATGGCCCTAGGAGCGATTTAATTAAGAAGTTATTTCAGTGTACCTCATTTGCTTGGAGAGCTGAAGAGTCAAAAAAACTCAGAGTATTACCAAATGAGATCGCGAATAGTTGGATTAGAGTCTATGCATCTACCCTACACTAATTGGCAAGGTGTATTTGTGGTTGTATATCAAATTCCGACCGGGAAAGCGAGACAATTAAAAATCCTCTGCCCCGACCGGGATTCGAACAATTCGTACAGAGGAACCACGAAGGAAGACGTGCGCTTAAACCCAAATGGCTACCTATGCTGCCATAACCGGATACCGTGCAGCTTCAACATAATTGGCGCATGACGCAAAAATATTTCGTACCCATAAAATTTCAAAGAGCAGATTTTCATAATTTTTTTCCAATAGATATCAGAAAATACGCTGGAAAATATTACTTTAGTGCAAAATTATGTCAAAATTAGACCTACTGAGTTTTGTAATGGTTCTCAGTGATCGTAAAAGAAACGTCGTCTATGATACGGGATCACTACCTGAGAATATATTAATGAAAGCAATAAATGATGTGAATGATGACAATATACATATTTGGAAAAGTTGCATATACTTATTCTTTACAAACATATAAAAATTCACATACTACCAGTATATGAATTAAGTAAATGAGATCTCGACCAAGGAAGGAGAAACAAGTGAGCAGCTAAATATTTTCTCATATGTGGGATCAGTTAGGGCGATATATCCATACAGCTTACATCCATATCTAGAAACTTAAAACAGAGGCTATCTGATCCAAGGAATATTAAGTGGAAATCTGGATGGAACTATCAAAAAATGCCTGCACGCTCAAATTATTAATATAAGTTTATTCGAAGGCGGACATATTATAGGCCCACCGCAGACGACCGACTATCGGCCACCTACAATTTTGGCTGTATGAATGCAAGCCATACGTTTAAATGAGACACCGCAGACGACAGACTTAAAAGACGGCCCGACTAAAAAATTGAAACCTGATCCATTTTTGCCACCGACTCGATTGTCTGTGACGAGTCGGTAACAAATCGAACGAATGCACTAATATGAGGTAACGCACATGAACTACAATTTAGTCGGCGCTAGGCGAAATGCGTACCACATAGTCACAATCTGATGTTAGATACAAGATCATCAAATACTGTATGAAACTTTCATTTTCAATAAACTTTGACTAGTAAATGGTAAATAAAACATCTTAAAAAAATACAATTTCTTCTTTTTCTATGTTTTAGTAATATTGCAACGTACATTAAACTTTGCACATGCACACCTCCGTCCATGGTCTATCTAAAATGCGCCACCGACTATCTGTACGTGTGCAAGTTATCTCCGATTTCTCACCTACTGCCGGTCGGTCTGCAGTATCTTCCAACAACATAGTCGCTGACCGACTGTCTGTTGTGTGCGGTGGGTCATATAGTACGGATATCAACAGCACCTGCTTCCCTAGTCAGTGACATGTTGGAGTTGCTTAGTGTATGTTCTTATATAATAGGTTCTGATAAAAAAAATCTAGAGTTGTCACATCATGTGAATACATTTTACAGTCGAAAAGAAAATACTATTGTTAATACATACATACAGCTCGTAAAGTTTGGAATAAATTCGATAAATCGTTATTGAAGGTTTTCCACAGAAAATCCTCGGAAACGTCAACTTTAATTTATAAAATGCTTTTTTCAGCCCTACTCGACTTTTTTTTTATTTTGATTGTTTTTGAGCTATGACGTCATCGGAATTTTTTTTTAAATAGCAACCCATATTTTTTCGACAGAACACATTTTTTCTGAATACAAATATGTCAAAAACGTATGACCTTCAAGATGGATGTTTTCGAGATATGCGTTTCCAAAGTTTCTAAAATGTACCATATACAAACTATCGGTAAGCTTTTTAATACCTCATCGAATATTTAAAAAGATTTTAGAAGTAATTTGTTTATTTTAATAGCTTATCGAACATTTTGAAAGATTAGGAGTAATTTGTTTATTTTTTTAAGAAATAATAAATCAACAACAATTTTAACAAATGAAAAAAGTCTGTACAAATGATGAATAATTAAAGTAAACAAGAAAATTTTCAAAGTGACCTCCATTCACTTCTTGGCAATATCCCATCCGCCACTGAAACTCCTGCAGAACCTTACCAAGAGTATCGGGTTGAATGGCTCGAATTTCATTGCGAATTCTGTCCTTTAATTCTTCAATGGTGTTTGGTCTATTGAAATAGACTTTGCTCTTCAAATAGCCCCATAAAAAGTAGTCTAGCCACTTGGCGGGTTGGTAAGATGGTGGACTGTGTAGTTGGTTCTTTGTTTGGATATTTGTTGTTAAATAAATAGCAAACTTCTAATTGTGTGCGACCTCTGTCCCCGTAACCGATCATGATAAAATTTCGATTATTTCCTTCACTCAAATGACGGACCATTTCAAATAAAATTAATTGTGATAGAATAATGATTAATCAACTTAAAATAAAATACAAACTTGCGAGAGGACAAACTTCAAAATTCTGACAACTGTCAAAACTGTAATTTTTCCAGCGCTTCTTGATAAATGATTAGTATTTTGTCATCGCTTGTATAATCCATTCTTGAAACTTAGGAACCGAATATCTCGAAAACTTCCATCTTGAAGGTTATACGTTTTTGACATATTCGTACTCAAAAAAGATGTGCTCTGTCGAAATCCGTCGAAAAAAATATGGGTTGCCATTTAAAAAAATTGCCGATCACGTCATAGCTCAAAAACAATCAAAACCAAAAAAAAATTTATAAAGTAAAGTTGACGTGTCCGAGGATTTCCTGTGAAAACCCTTCAATACCGATTTGTTGAATTTATTCCAAACTTTACGAGCTCACTGTATGTGCAATATTAGTGACCTGTACTGTATAACTATTCGTAATAATTGAATAAGTTTTTTATTAATAATGACAACAAAATAAATATTCAACTTCTTTTCCAACGAAACCACGCATTTCCTTTGTTTTGATGAAATTAAGGAAAACAAGTTTAAGATTCATAATTTTTAATTCGATTCCTTATTCTGTATTTTAAAGAAACTCTGATGAAGATTATTTTGTGAAGTGAATTGTCAGTGCTAATCCATTGTAGACGAACCGTATTTTACTAGTTCTTTAGATGCGACTTTCTTTCACAGAACAAATTAGTTCGGCTTGTCGTTTGCTGCA
Source organism: Aromia moschata (assembly GCA_029963805.1). Lineage (NCBI taxonomy): Eukaryota > Metazoa > Arthropoda > Insecta > Coleoptera > Cerambycidae > Aromia > Aromia moschata. The sequence goes on from JAPWTK010001308.1 coordinate 46,648, forward strand.
GAAAGGCAAACATTGTACTATCATCGTTTACGATCCAGTCGTTTCAACAGTATGCTGCGAAAACGTATATGCATACTCTAATGAAAATATATCTTTTGCACTTCTTGATACCGATACTTAACTAGTTTATTTCAGTTTATTATTTTAATTGAGTGAAAATATATAGTTGTTAGAGAATGACAAAAAGTTAAGTGAGATCAAATGTAATGAATGTACTTGGATGACTAACTACACGAACTTCCGACACTGGCAAAAGTAAACGTGCAATTCCATATACATATAGATTAATTCTAGTCAATCTATATTTGATGCAGTGGCACTTCTACTTCGAGATTACTGGTCTACTCGTAAAAAACAATATTATTTTCGAGATTTTCGATATTCAGCTTTTCATATTAGAAAACATTGCGTTTTTAAACGGTGTGTGTGACTATGTACCCTTTCGTATATGTATAAATTTAAGCTGTAAACACAGTTCGAGAAGGAATTTAAAACACGAGGTAATCCAAGCTGTAGTTGAAGGGATTGAAAGTTCATTAAGTGGATTATCAACAAAAATTATTATGCAGAGTTACAGTTGGATCCTGTAACGTCTAGATTTCCGGTAAGAAGGGGGGTAAATTCACCTAACTTTGACATAAAAATGTACTATTTAATATGTATTTAATATCCACCTATGTACGCAGGTATCGTAACTCTTACTGTATATCGCACGGCCTCCTCTTATTTCTTATTAAGTCTGATGTTGAATATCATAATGGAGTTGTTTCCGTGTTTTAATGAATGACTCATTGATAGATGAAAAGTTTTAAGATAGTATCATCTTACACATCTGCTGTTGTAGACTGTGAATCGACGACGTATAGACATGAGATTCAAGTATATATTTTACTCTTGTAATTATTAATTCTCTAAGAATGCCAACCAAATAAGAGTTCTCACAAGTGTAATCCACCATCTCTGTGGAAATAATGCTTATCGCATCCAACAAAGAAATACATGTGTAAAATTAAACTACATTTCATAAAACAGTTATGAAATGTAGTTTAATTTGTAAGTAACTCGTTACTTACGTATTAACCAGTAATTTGTGTTGCTTGAGCAGAAAAATATTTGAGCAACTGCTCAAATAGTTCGTTCGAAAGTGACAGTTTTAGAACGCACTTTGAGCGGCTAATTATTTTCTGGTTCTAAATAGTATGAACTCAAAATAGCTAGCTCACATATGCCTTGAATATTGCAGTAGTAACAGGCATAATACGCTCTATCGTCCATTTTTGTTGATAATCCACTTAATGAACTTTCAATCCCTTCAACTACAGCTTGGATTACCTCGTGTTTTAAATTCCTTCTCGAACTGTGTGTTACAGCTTAAATTTATACATATACGAAAGCGTATATAGTCACACACACTCGTCTCACAATATCTCGAAAATAATATTGTTTTTTTACGAATAGACCAGTAATCTCGAAGTATAAGTGCCACTGCATCAAATATAGATTGACTAGAATTAATTTATATGTATATGGAATTGCACGTTTACTTTTGCCAGTGTCGGAAGTTCGTGTAGTTAGTCATCCAAGTACATTCATTACATTTGATCTCACTTAACTTTTTGTCATTCTCTAACAACTACATATTTTCACTCATTAAAATAATAATAAAGTGGAATAAACTAGTTAAGTATCGGTATCAAGAAGTGTAAAAGATATATTTTCGTTAGAATATACATATACGTTTTCGCAGCATAGTGTTGAAACGACTGGATCGTAAACGATGATAGTACAATGTTTGCCTTTCTGCAGCGAACGACAAAGCCGAACTAATTTGTTCTGTGAAAGAAAGTCGCAACTAAAGAAATTGTAACGTTCGCAATTGACTCGCACTTGACAAAATACTCTTCATCAGAGTTTCTTTAAAATACAGAATAAGGAATCGAATTAAAAATTATGAATCTTAAACTTGTTTTCCTTAATTTCATCAAAACAAAGAAAATGCGTGGTTTCGTTGGAAAAGAAGTTGAATATTTATTTTGTTGTCATTATTAATAAAAAAACTTATTCAATTATTACGAATAGTTATACAGTAGAGGTCACTAATATTACACATATGTAATAACAATAGTATTGTTTTTTGGACTGTATATGTATTCACAAGATGTGACAACTCTCGATTTTTTTATCAGAACCTATCATATAAGAACATATAATTAGCACCAACATGTCACTGACTAGGGAAAGCAGGTGCTGTTTATATCCGTATTATATGATCCACCGCACACAACAGACAGTCGGTCAGCGACTATGTTGTTGGAAGATACTGCAGACCGACCGGCAGTAGGTGAGAAATCGGAGATAACTTGCACACGTACAGATAGTCGGTGGCGCGTTTAGATAGACCATGGACGGGGGTGTGCATGTGTACAGATTAATGGACATTGCAATATTACTAAAACATAGAAAAAGAAGAAATTGTGTTTTTTACGATGTTTTATTTACCCATTTACTAGTCAAAGTTTATTGAAATGAAAGGTTATAATTATCCTCATTGGTTGCAGCAGTCCACGTTGTCGAGTCTGACTCAACATAGACTAGCGACATTACACAAGTTCATTAATAACTCATTACAAATTACACCTATTCAACATTATTCTCTTTCGCATAAAAAGAATCTGAATGCGACCTTAACCATACGCCAACCTTCGAAAGACGATAACTCTTTCTTAAAATTGGCGGTGTTTTAAGACTATACATCACACATGCCGATTTGCGACTTGGTATCTTGAATTCTACTAGACTTTAGATTGTGCACTTATGCGAAGGTGCACTTGATTTCTTGTTTCTCACAAGAGCCAATTCAATCAGTCAACATTTGCAGCCATTCATGTTTTTTTTATTATCCGTTTGATTGACCTATAGTTGATAAAAAATGTTCCTTTGCATTGTTGGACGTCGACGCAATCAATTCCTTGAAAATTACTACCTACATTTGACGAATTCATACAAATAAAGCCTTGGTAACGCGAACGAATAGCAACGTTTCCTAGATGTATCCCCTATTTTACAATTATACATTTTCTAAAGCCTATTCTTTATGCCGGCGCCCGGTTTCATATCTAATTTCACCAAAATTCTGGATGCACATTATAAATTGGCAACTTTAAGATATAAGCGAACAAATATGAAAGACGAGATCGATCGGCCCTTGGCGGGCAATGTAGCTATTATGTAAAATTCTATAATCTAAATTAGTTTTTCTAGAGCGGTACACAAGATCAAGTCAAAACAATTATTTTTTACAAAATGACGGCATTTTGAAGAAAAAAAACACAAAAATTTCGACCTTTGTTTGTTTATAACAACCGTAATTATTAATCAATTGTAAAAATCGTGTGTACCGCTCTAGATAATTCAGTTATAGAGATGCAGTTAAAATTTCAATTGGATAAAACTTGTCGAAGTTATGCTGCCCGGCAATTATAAAAACATGGTTTTGAGAAAAACGCGTTTAGATTAACGGCTATTACAACCCAAAATGGCTTCTCTCATTTGGAACTAATTTTAGTAACGTCATCTATTAGTCATTTTCAAAAGGATAATTCACTTCCTATGATTAAAATTTATCGACGTAGTCCTGGACACCCTAAAATGCTCAGTCGCAGCGAAGCGGTATTTTAGAGCGTTGGACTTGTTTCACGAGTCGCGTCGAAAATAATAGTTATACATTAAATCCATCAAAAATTCTTCTTGGATATGATTTTTAAGATGTTTTACGTCATTTAAAGCAAAAAAAAAATGAAAAAACTTTTTTGAAGAGTGATGTAACCCCCTTAAGGAGTGTCTTATCAAAGACAAATAAAATCCGAAAAAAAAGTATTTTCAAACAATTAAACGAACCTCCCTTTTGTAGCTACAATATCGTTAATATCTTACAAAAAACATATAATATATATGGATTTTTTTTGGAAATAGTTTAGTACAATTTAGTTACGTACAATAACCCAGCCCCCCTTCTTAGCGGAAATCTAGACGTTGACAGATCTAACTGTAACTCTGCATAATAGGTCTTTATAAAAACCCGATGTTTATGAAAATGCATTGATGTACAATCAATTAATATAAGCCAATTTCATTTTCAGACTGTGTTGCATTTAATAAAATTTACTGTTTCATATTTTCAACTTAACTATTGTGGATTAAAAAGCGAATATTACTTTAAACAGCTGAGCGGTGAAATAATTTTAAAATGTCTAATAGGAATATTATGTTGATGCGACAACAGCGAAACAAGACAGAAACTACGAACAGTCAAACTTCTGGCGAGTCGAAGGAGAGTCGGACTCAGGACTATTATTCAACTCGGACAGTCGGACTATTATTGCAAAGCGATAGTTCACAGAAAATGCATCGTAATACAATAGTGAATATTCAAATAAACGTACTAGGGAGCTAACTATCTAACTAAGGAGCTAACTAAAGTTCAAATCTATATAAATAAGTAAACACGTAGAAATACTAAAAAATGTAATGTTAAATATTAGTAATGTTCAATGTAAAATTAAACATAACTAAAATATTTATATGTATGTACCCGTAGGAGGTTTTTGATCTATAAACTGGTAGGTATGTAGAGTATTTTTAAACATAAAAGGTCCCAGTGGTCTGACGTAACCTTGTGTGACATATGACATCACACAATAGTTCATCTCAAGTGTTAACTATAATGGATTCATTTCGCTCAAAATTCATTCACCACGCAACACGACACACAATACATGCTGGGGCCTTATCTGTTTAAAAGTGCTCTGTATATTTCCAGGTTCTATGAAAGTATATGTATTTCGGAAACGATTCCGAGCCGGATCTGACTCTAAAAACCGCAGGTGTTCCAACTCCTACAATGGGTCAAACATGGTGTCGGTATTATGCACGTTAGTGCGAAGCCATGTATCAGAATAGTCCGGCCGAAGCGAACTCGAAAGCAAGATATCCGCCAAGGATGATAGACTTTACACCTGTTTTCATGTGCAAAAAAAATTGTTTTGAAATTCCTATGCACAAAAATGATCCTGTCTTTAATAATTGGTATAATTAGACCAGAATAAAACATAAAATGCTATTTCAAATTTTAACTCATACAGCTCCAGCGACAAACCGGATATCTGCCATACGCCTGCGCTAGCAATCGGATCGCGATTGGTTACCAATTCATAATAAGGCATAATTTTATTGTTCGAAAACTTTTATCGTTAATCAGGAAAATAAAAACTTACTAAATCAGAAGAATATTCAGTTCTACTGTGATTTGAATCCCTAATTTATAGTTATCATATGAGGGCTAAAAATTATCAAATATTAGAGGTCGTTAAGACATACTTAATATATTTTAAATGCTTAAGTATATCGAAAATAAGATACAGAGAAAACGTATCATACAAACATATATTCACATCTCATATGGAATTGTGAAAAACCAATACTGAATAGACAACGTAACGAAGAATATATTTAAACCGAATTGTTTTCAGACGACGAAATCAAAAGGTACCGCTCAGAGTTCTACAAAGCGTGGCCAATAAAAACCTCGAATAAATTATTTATAAGGGTAGGAAGCCACACCAAGGGCTGGTCGTTGAATTAAATTTGCATATGGATCTTTTCACAGGCACAAAAAGAAAACAAATTAGACAACTTTTCTAACAGTCTAACATTTCCTATCCTTTCAATAAATTATATTTTCAGTTAAAAAAGCCGACGTAACATCATTATTTAACTCGCAAATCTGCCATGTGAACCCCTAAGTAGCGCAGATACACCCAACATAATGTATATCTCAATAAATAGCGAATGTGGAAATTTTGAACACCTCTGAGTAAGGCAGATACTGCTTTGATTGATTTAATTGATAGAAACACTAGTAATTGTTGGAAAACAACCCAGATAGTTGAACTTGTGAATTACGAACTTGAACACTGTTCTATATATTCCATTTGCCAATTTAATATCGATTTAAGCGAATACTACGAAAATTCACAAATATATCACTTTTGGTGATATATTAAATAATTTATTCGAGAGTTTGGTTGCTCATACGTAGTATACAGAGTCTCCGCAAAATACACCGACATCAGAATTTGATATTGCACATGTAATAGACTGTAAACTACAGTATTTTACAGGGTGTCCCATTTAACCTGACAAATCGTAATATCTCGAAAACTACACATCGGATCTAAAAAGCTGATAATTAAATTTGTTGACTTCGAATGGGGGCATCCAATGATAACAAACTCGACCTCCCACCCTCACTCCCTGGGGTGGGGCGGGGGCAACTTTGATATTTCAAACGGGAACCCCTTTTTTTATTACACATTCGGATTCTACTCCACAATTCTACTACAGGTTTTTCCGAAACCTTTTTTTTATTCGTGAAAGATGGCACTATAATCGCAAGAAATATTTTTTCGTAATTCTCGGGAAAACCACATCTCGGAGAGCCGCACGAGAAAAGCACATCTCTCGAAAACCATAGAAAAAAGCACGGGTTTACAATTTTTAAAAATGTCATCCAAGGATGCTTACTCCGCAATTACACTAGACATACTTATGAAATTCGCACATGCATTCGAAGCACGAATCAACAAATGCATTGAAGTTCAAGGTCATCATTTTGAATTTTTAATTTAAATAAATGGTGAGAGGCCTGTAATAAAACAAACACCCCGAAGGGAATATGAAACTACTATGTCCTCGTCGTTGTTCCTGGATAACGACATTTTTGGTATCATTGGATAGTTTTCTGAAAATATTGAACACGTATTTTTTGCCTTTTCGATTCGATGTGTTTTTGCCCAGAATTACGAAAAAACTGTTTCTTGCGATTACAGCGGCATCTATCATGAATCAAGAAAAGTTTCAGACAAAACCTATACATTTTGTGGCGTGGAATACGAATGTGTAATAAAGAATGAGGATTCCTACTTAAAATCTCAAAGTTGCCATTGGTAACTCAGTGAATGTCTGGATGTGGCACTACGTTTTAAATATTTTGTATTGTTGTAGTAATGTGGCTGGTGTTATTCTTTTAATTAAGTATAAGAATATAACAAATTGTATTCGTTCACAAATGTAGTTTTCAATAATAGAAACTTCATAAATATGTATATGTATATTTCGGTTCACCAATGATTTGATTTTACAAAAAAAAATATATTAATACGGATTATAGGGTTTCTCCTAAAGATTTAGAACATGCCATCAGAATTTTAAAAATAAGTTTATCGCCTATCTTTGGTCAGTTAATTGATTTTTTGAAGGCATATTCTGAATTTTCAGAAGAAAACGTAACCTACTAACCGGTACCTATAAACATGTTTTATTTGTAAAATCAAAGATGGAGGTGGTACAGAATATACGTGAACAATCTGTACTTGTAAAATTATTGACAATGAACAATAACAATGAATAAGATGTAGAGATAATTAATAATTATTCCAACAACTGCAAAATTTCTTCATCGAGCTACATCGCTGTCCTTGCGGGAGACATTCTTAAACTTGTTTATACACGGTGGAGACTTTAACTGGAATATATTCGCTAGCGGGGTGGTGAATGATTTTTCAAAAATTCCCGAGACACGTCAGCTTTTAAATGTATTTACCGACATTTTGCAAGTAATGTGAAAAATATAGCCCTTCAGGGGTGGCTGAAACCACCCTCGACATGATTTTTTCAAATGCAATCCTATGTCTTGTGACCCCTCATTGTAAAGCTGGTGGAAAGAGGAATCCAACGCACTGATCAAATTTTAATTTTTAGTATATTTGTAGGGTTGCATACAATTAAAACAATTTAAAAATTAAATTTATTTTCAACGTAACAATTGTTCAAAATTCACTTGTTGGCAGCATCCCAGTCTGTGGTAGGTTTCGTCCCTTACATTATGCAAAATTTGCGGTGTTATTTTTCCGATTTCCTCTCTTATCCTTTCCTGCAGATCTGCTATGTTGTTGGGTTTCTGAATGTAAACCCTACTTTTTAAGATGTCCCCACAAAAAGAAATCCAGAGGTGTAAGATCTGGGGATCTTGCTGGCCACTCAATATTACCTCGCCTCCCAATCCACCTACCGGGAAAAATTATGTCCAGATACTGATGAACAATGGCAGCATAGTGTGGTGGGGCCACATCTTGCTGAAACCATAACCTCTCGTCGGTCAAGTTGGGGTTTAAGGGGTTTGGAAATAAATGACATAGCATTGGCATTAGTTCGTGCTGGAGTAAACGCAAGTATCTTGCTCCATTAAGAGTGTCATCAAAGAAAAATGGTCCTACAATTCTATCTTGTATTATTCCGGCCCACACATTAGTTTTCTGTGGGCGCTGAGTATGAAGTTCCCTCATCCAATGGGGGTTCTCTTCAGCCCAGTAACGAAAATTTTAGCGATTTAAGTGCCCAAAATTTCGATTTTTAGTGATTCAGTTAAATAAGACATTTTCACCAATTTGAAATAACACTTCGTTTCAAACTCTGAATACAGCATACAAACTAAATTACTCTTTGCGGCCGTGTAAAAATACTAGCAAAAAAATAACAAATATCAGTTGTGGCAAAAAATTGCTTGGAATTTTTTGTGGGGACATATGAAAAAGGAAGGTTTACATTCCAAAACTAAAACAACACACATTTTGAGTACGAAATTGTTGCGTTAAAAATAAATTAAACTATAAAATTACGTTTTAATTGTATGCAACCCTACAAACATACTAAAAATTAAAATTTGATCAGTGCGTTGGATTCCTCTTTCCACCAGCTTTACAATGAGGGGTCACAAGCCATAGGGTTGCATTTGAAAAATCATGTCGAGGGTGGTTTCAGCCACCCCTGAAGGGCTATATTTTTCACATTATTTGCAAAATGTAGGTAAATACATTTAAAAGCTGACATGTCTCGGGAATTTTTTGAAAAATCATTCACCACCCCGCTAGCGAATATATTCCAGTTAAAGTCTCCACCGTGTATATAGATACTAGCGACCCGCCCCGGCTTCGCCCGGTTTACGACATCACATTAGAAACCTCTAAAATTATCAGTGTTTCTCTACTATATTATGCATGTATTATACATATAAACCTTCCTCTTCAATCACTCTATATATTAAAAAAAAAACGCATCAAAATCCGTTGCGTAGTTTTAAAGATCTAAGCATACATAGGTAGTAGATAGATAGGGACAGACAGCGGGAAGCGACTTTGTTTTATACTATGTTATGATGATGTATAAAGAAGAGTATGAAATAGGTACATCTTCATTGGTAGCAGATCGTGAACATATTCGAGCATGGTGCAATCTGTATTGCTTGTAATTCTTATTTCGAGATTCTTGTGCATCCTCTGAAAGCTGTCCAAGAGGCAAGACAGTATTCTAGCGAATAATATTTGCCCCATGAATTAGCATTTTATGAACAGCAGACGGCGTGTAGTACCAATTGTATTTTCCTATATAAAGTTCGGCTGTTTTAAACGCATGTTCTTCAAATTTTTCTGCATTAATCGGTTGTCCGTATGCCATACCTAGTTTGCAAGATAATATGAAGTGTCTTAATTAGCTCTTCATCCACATCAGTAATTGAAGATAAACGTTTGAGTAATAGAAAAAATATATTTCAGGATCATTTTCATTTTTTGTATTTATGAGACGGCCGCTGCAATATTGCCCCATAGTGCATTGAAGAGGATAAGGATTTAAATAAATATAATGTTTAATGTTTAAATAAATGTATAAAGGTCAAATACATTTTTTTTAATTTAAATTTTGGTAATTAGTAAATGGACAGAACACAACTCTAAAAAAATCTTACTCTTTTTAAATATTATTTTTATTATATTATTTTTCAATAAAATAAATGTAGGACAAGGAGGTCAATGGGTATATAAGTATATTAACTATAATAAAGAATAATGGGTTTACGGAAACAAGGAGGACAAAAGGAGGTTAACAGTCAAGGAGACCATAAAGATAAATTAGATCACATAAAAAAGTACAAGGAGAATGAAGTGTTGAATGACAAGAAAGCGATTTGATCTAACAGGACAAATAGTTAAGTAGAGAAACGTGGACAAATGGAAGGGCAAGGAAAATAAAATTAATCAGGAGGAAAAGATGATTAAGGAGAACAAAGTGGCATCAAAAAAGAGGACAAAAATAGGACAAACGGAATACAAAGGCAGGACAATTGGGAGACGTAAAAGAGAACAAGGAGATTAAGGAGGAGACTGGGGTTAAGGAGCGCAAAAGGTGGTGCGAAAAAAGGGAGTTAAGGAGCACAAGATCAAAAGGAGGTTGAAGAGGACAAGGTGAACAGAATGAGGTTAAATACGGTAATGAAAACAAACGTAGATTCAGAAGAACAATGGCGAAAGTAGGACAAAAGGACACGAATATAAAAGGGGTAAAGGATTACATGGAGAACAAATGGAGGTGGAGGAGGACACGCTGACCAAAAAGAGATTATGAAGAATAAAAGGTGATTAAGAGGGACAAGGTTAGCAAAAGGAGGACGACGGGAATATAACGAGATTAATGAGAGCAGGAAAGACCACAAAAGGAGGCCAAGGTGGAGTAGGGGGTTAAGGTCGACAATTATGTCAGGGATGACAAGGAAACCAATTAGTCAATGTCAGGGAGGTCATAGGTACATGCAAAATGAGTCGAGAAGATTGGATATATCAAAGAGTACAAGGAGGATAAGGTGGAAATTTTAGAAAAATCAAGGAAATCAAAGAGGTCAAAAACTCAGACTTTTTCACAACACATAAATTTCACACACATACATAGGTCTAAAAAGTTAAAAGAGATCGAATATTATTAAGAAGTCAGGTGAAGAAAGTTAAAGAGGTAAGATATTAAAGAGTTCAATGTCAAAGGTGATGTCAAAGGTTAAAAAAGCCAAGAAAAAGAAAAAGTTTAAGATGTCAAAAAGTTCAGAAAGTAAAGCATGTAAAAAAGGAGAAAGTCAAAGATAGAGAAAGATCGCAAGGGCCATAAAAGTCAATGAGATGAAATACGTCAACAACAAAAGGTAGTTTTTCAACACGATCAAAACGTTCAAAAATGACAAGAGAAAAAAAGGCCAAAAAAAAAGGAAAAAGTAACAAAACACTCAAAAATTAATAAAAGTCAAAATGTGTTATGAAAACATATAAAAACATTTAAGCATAATAAATATGATGCTTACAAAGAATATTATTTGAAAATAATGTTCGAAGTTTATTTAACTATTGAACCCAAGCATAAAAAGGTCAAATAATATGTTTTATTTTTATGTAAATTATAAAAAGTATAAAATGTAACATTCCAAACAAACAGTACTGTAGGTACTTGTATTATAATGCCACTATGCAATGTTTTTTTAATTTTATGCTTTATTATTTCCACATCAACGTGATACATCCTAATAACATAATATACATTTTTAATATAATCTGAGTGTCTTTAGCGAGTTGTTCTAGTTCAATGTAAAAAAGTAGTTGGATGTGGAAGTAATGATTCCTTAGGCAGCGTTTTTTTAATTAAACTAAGCGTTATTATTTACTATCTTTTTTTATGTGTATTTGCAATGTTTTATGGGTCGTCAAAGCCAAGCTGAACAAAATTTATATCCGATAGTTTCTAAATCAGTCAGCGTTGAAATTGGTGGATCCACCACTTAATTTAGAAACACTCATATATCTACACTCAGAAACAAATCCTGCCGCATATCGCGCCATTTTCATGTAGATGGTCCTCATATTTATATGTCCAGAATTTTTCAATACTAAGTATCATACTTCCATTCCACTACGTACATGTGGAAATTAAGTAACCACAAAATTTATCAAAATCATAGAAAAAAGAAAGTTTTAAAAGAATCAGCTGATGATTTGTGATATCTATTGCGTTAACGGTCCCTATTTTATCTCATTTTATTCTGCCAAAAAAAAATCCTTTGAATACTGTATGAATAACTGAGGTAATTTGAGGTAGTATAATACTTACTGGTTGCAAATAGGAAAATTATTTATGATCTGTAAAAAATGCTTCTTGTCAAAGATTTCTCAAACGGTTGATGTCTTAAAAGGTTGTCTCCAACAATAGAACAAACTTTTCCCATAAATAATCCCAGTAAGTATATAACATCTAATAATCTAATATACAAACAAAACGTAACAAATAATTAATGTACACTAAATTCTACCAAATATATTCAATGAAGCTGGATAAATAAATAAGTAATACTAGATACGTAAAACCTATTGAAGAGAACTGATACGAACAGGAAATTGGAAATACCAGTATGACAGCACGAAGCGATAGCGGTGGATGATTTTTATTTTAAGAGCACACAAATCATAATCGGTCCAAAATTTCCCCCAAAACAAATAAGAGATCCGGGATTATTATCGTGGCCAACGGATCCCCTTATATAATAGCAGCAACTTGACCACCTCCCTCGGATACTCAGTTAATACGCCACGCCGTATCATCATCTGCTCTTGACGGCTGACACGTTCTAAAAGACCCTAGAACGGAAATTATGAAAAGCGATTTTCAGAAAACCATTGTCAAAAGTTCTAACGATATTATTCGGAATAATAGTAATATAGATATTAGAACTAAGTACTTCTTACAATTCGAAATTAAGTACCCATTTAAGTCATACAGAAGATTGGTGAGAAAAAACAATGTTTTTATATTCTTTTGCAACATTTGTAATTCACAAAAGCTTGCACAATTCAAGGAGGGAAATGCAAACAAATAGTGTGTAAACTAAACTAAGTTTTTTTAAACATGAAGAAAATTCATACATATAGATTCTGATATGAATCTGGAGGTCCTTTTATATTAAAAATCTTGCATGAAGCTGTGGTTTAATGTTAATAGTATGTAAACTAATTGCAATTACTTTTTTAAATTAAGGGGTTTCATTTACATACACATATACATACTATACACTGCGCATATTATACTAAATACTGTAACTTCAAAATTAACATATATTCTTGTAGCGGAATAAAAATGTTGATTTACTGTGAAGGGGTAGCATGTGTCTGTATGTAATAACTTTTAATAAAATACTTTCACAAAGGAGACACATTAATATGGATAACTTACATTTGGGAACTCCTTGCTGGAAACTCATTGTTCCTGCCTTATTATACCAAAATTTTATTTTTACAACATATTGTAGTTTTTTTCTCTCATGCACAGACGAATATACCAAGCGAGTTTACGTCTTCTTACAAAATTACTTCAAAGAAACGCTGATAAATTGGAAACGGGGATAATTTATTCCTGCTGGTCACTGCATTACCTGGTATAAAACGGTAAAAAAGAATGTACATATTTTGAATCGAATTAGTCTTGTATTATGCGATAATTCATTAATAAAACGAAAACGAAAATGTATTTTCGTCAGGTAGGTATTTAGCCGCCTCTATTCTACAATTGTACGTGGAAAAGTAGGACTCATAATCGGATACTTTATTGAATGTGTAAAGTTGTGTAAAACTATCTCAAAATAATAACCAAATAATCCAGTTGGAGGTATGGTTTGGAGTTGATTAAGTTGATTCAGTTTATTAAGATTTCTTTTATTGAAAATCACAAGCCTCATGCTACACAAAATATCGAAATTGCACTTTTGCAATAGCTTGATATGCTTACTGGATTCAACAAATTTATTTTTTTTGTTAATGCAATAAGCATTATTTTTGTTTATGCAACAAGGAACCAACCAACATGGCGACAGGAGACACATATGATTCAGGTCTCCCTGAACGTATTACAAAGTTAATGCTTGAAAAAAAATAAAAATGTGATATATGTGATATAGGCATCCGTAAAGATTAAA
>JAPWTK010001309.1:0-60458 GCA_029963805.1 Aromia moschata
GTACAGATACAGAAATTGAAGTAAGAGGAAAGTGTAGAGAAAGGAATATTGTTCAGTGGCAAGTTTGATACTGAGATTTTTAAATGACAATTTTAGATGTCTTTTGACATACTTTTTATCCTGAGTGGGTACTGGACTCTTCGGCGTAGAAACAAAAAACTGGACGTTTCCACGAAGAACACCGAACTACTACACTTTTCTCGACGCGCGTTTCGCCAACCAAGTTGGCATCTTCAGGAGAAGATTAAAACTAAATTCTAACCTACACACTTGCACTATTTATACCAAATTTGTTGCCACGGTTCACTGAACCGTAAATGTCTTTGTTTATCAGAGCAAACAGAGGACTGGTGGGTATCGGATCGGACCATTGTCCTTATTCATACTATTGTTACACTTAATGATTTCTTAACTTTCAAAAGCATCCAACTGTCTACTGTTTGTTACATTTCCTAATTAATTTGTAATACTCGTAAAAAGTGTAATACTCAATTATCTGTCTCAAATTTACTCATAAAAAGGGTAACTCCTTGTCACCTTTCATTGCAAATCTTTTTATGAGCAAATTTGAGACAGAAGTAAAAGATAAATTTGAGTATTATCCTAGAGTTTGGTTCGGGTATGTGGACGACATCTTCGCGGTATTTGATACAAAAGCAATTAGTTTAGATAATTTTGTTGCCAAATTAAATAACCGTTTCCCTACCATAAAATTTATATATGAAGTGGAACACAATGAACAGCTACCATTTTTGGATTTATTAGTTATTAGAAATAGTGAAAATAAGTCAGAGTTTGATGTATGTATACAGGAAAGAAACCGCGACTCTTAGATATATTCCCAACGATTCACACCACCCTTTTCAACATAAAATGGCAAGTTCTAATTTTCTAATTCACCGTTTGTTAAATTTCCCCCTCAGTGAAGAGAGGTTTGAACATGAGAAAAATTAATTAAGAATATAGCTAAGAGTAACGGTTACTCAGTCCATTTAACAGATAAGTTAATAAGGAAGCATACATTTAAGAGAACCCTGTACAATTCCACGACTTTTCTTAGAGATACTGACAATTCGAAATTTGCTTCGTTACCATATGAACCTAAATTCACCCGCGGACTATATAAAAAAAAAAATTCATATCAATTTGGTTTATAATTCTAAAAATAAACTACAGACGCTTTTAGGTAACCCCAAAGACAAAATCGACAATAACGAAAAATCAGGAATATACGAAATAAGTTGTAAAGATTGTGATCAAAAGTACATTGGGCAAACAAAAAGATCTATATTGAGTAGATTTAAAGAACACATGGCTCATTTGAAATATGGCAGAACAGAAAAATCTTGTATTGCCCAACACGCTTTTGACAACAACCATAGGGGTAGACATAAACAATTTAAAATTAATTAGAAATGTAACAAACATAGACAGTTGGATGCTTTTGAAAGTTTAGAAATCATTAAGTGTAACGATAGTATGAATAAGGATAATGGTCCGATACCCACCAGTCCACTGTTTGCTCTGATAAACAAAGACAGTTACGGTTCAGTGAACCGTGGCAACAAATTTGGTATAAATAGTGCAAGTGTGTAGTGAAACCACACAGAGCTGGAGACGGTCCTTCCATTCCTCATAGCAGTGCTGGAACTCATCTACTGAAATAGTCTTCAACTAGTCGGTTACAGCAGTTTGAATATTTTCTATGGTCCCAAAATGACATGTCTTGAGATTATTTTTTAATATCGGGAAAAGAAAAAGACACAAGGACTCAAGTCAGGTGAATAAGGAGGCTGAGGAGCCACAGAAATGTTTTTACTGGCTAAAAACTCGTTTACTCAAATGGCTGTGTGACAAGGCGCATTGTCGTGATGCAACATCCAATTGTTCTTGATGTTTGGTCTCATACGCATGACCCGAAAGTGTTTATTTTCTGTTTGGGATGGAGGCACAAACTCTTTGTGGACAATTCCCTGGCTATAAAGAAGGCAAATAAAGGGCCTTCCGCTGCGTGGTTCGTCTTCAATCGACTCTTCCTTCTGAGAATGACTTAAACCACCGAAAAACCTGGGCTCTTGAAAAAACACTGTCTCCGTAGGCGTGTTGAAGTTCTGCAAAAGTATTCGTTGCGCTGTGTCCAAGTCTGAAGAAAAACCTGATAGCACACCGTTGCTCAAGATTAATGTCACTCATTTTTGGAACGCACTAGAAAAAAAAACGATTTAAGAAAACAGTCATGAAGAACAAACAAATGACTCTAACAAGTTCAAACTTGTACTCAAGGTGCATTACATGTTAACTTACCGCTCTTCTCAGTCCCATCTCCTTAGTGTTGCTAGATCGGGTGCTACGTTGCTAGTCTCTTTACTTTTATTTCCAATTTATTTTTAATGTTCGAATTATAAGTGTCCAAAAATAATTAGACAAAAAAATCATTTAGCACAATCAAAATCATTCAGCACAAAAATCATTCAATGCTTGCTTTAACTTATTTACTTACTATTGTTACTACCCATAAATAATATAAAGGTCAAAAGAAGTATTCTACAATGAAATATCTATTCCAGTTTGTAAACACTTTTAAGAAAATAAACTTTCATTACCATCATTTGGATATCCACTCGTAACTGCCACAACGAAAAACACGCCTAAACGTGTCATAGTATACATATGTATATATGTGGGGATCGTGTGCCAAGGAGGTATTCATTTAAATTCTATCGCCATTCCTACGCTCGTTTTCACGCAAATTCCATCAGACGTAATATGTGGGGTAGTGGTAACTTGGATTTCCTACATAATTAGATGCATTATGTCGTAGCCGTCTCAGTCGGTGGACTAAATACGAGAGCTTACCGTATGTATGTGGAGGGTTCGACCCCTCTAAGCCTAGGTTAATTGCAAGGTACAATTAGTCACGCGGAATGCACAAACCTACTAATGATACGCCCTTGATATGATGAGCTACACTGATATTCCATCAAAAGAAGAGAACGTTTTTCATGTTTGCCATAGCATCAGCAGTTAGAAGAGCCAACCTATTATATGGAGGAAAAACTTAACTGAAATCAAACTTTCTCCAAACAGATCTCCATTACATTGCAAAGCAATGGGTGTTTGATATGATACACTTAATTCATACAAAATAAAAACTGGTGCATGCCATCATACACGGGTTTTAGGTGTTAGAGCGCTCTAATTCAGTATTTAGAAATAATTTAACTAGCATATGGATGGATTATTTGGGTCTGTTTTATAGCACTTGTAATCAATGCTATAGTATTTGTAACCCTCTTGGTAGGATTACGCTTTCTAAGTGATTTTAAAAGTTTTTTTTTTGCTTTTTGTGAAATATAATTATTAACTGTAGAAAATTTCAGGTTTAGGGCTTCTGTTACACGCTAAAACAATATATAGAAATGTGGTTTTAATTAATAGTTTAATAATAATCACAATAGTTTTAGATGTACCTGCAATTAGTTAAATTAATTATAAGACAGCTTCATTATATTAGTTCCACAGACCTGCAAAATTATGGGTTTAATCTGTTTTAAAAGTAATTTCAATTTATTGTTCAAAAATGATCACTTGGCCACCTTTAGGATTTTGTTTCTGGGGAAATGTATTTTTTTTGATATGTATAACATTTTCTATGGCTGTCGTGAATTTTTGAGTTATTTAATTGAGTTATATAATGGTAAATTACCAAATGCAGAAATATGTTTATCAATATAATTATCAATAAATAATATATTTTGATGAAATTCTGCAAAAAATACATCCCTGGTCCTTCCGAATATAGCGGTGTAGTTAGTTTTTTCAATTGGTGTTGTTTGTTTTCTTTAATTGCTAATAACATTGTCAAACCACTTTAATTTTGAAAAGAGACAATAAGAGGTCTTGAGAATTAAGATTAATTTATGCAATATTGTGGAAAGGTGAAATATTAAATGAAGAAAAAATTATTAAAACAGAGTGACGGATGCAAAATGGTTCACGCTATATGTTGAAATGAATTTTGTATATATAATGATGCCAAATATGTTGACGGATTTAATTTTATTTTTTTTTTAAATTTGAGCATGATGAAAAAAATAGAAAGTTTGTATTTATGTATATCCGACGTAAAAATATTACGTATAGAAATTTGTTTTTGAACTACATAATTAAATAAATGAAATGTGAGACAATTGAAACTCATTCATTATTATTTTAATATTACATTAATATTAAGTCTCTTTATGATCCAAATTAAAAAGAAACGTCTGCATAAATCAAATTTTGCTCCTCTAACTGTAAAAACTGAGCGTATAGAATCACCGCTTAACTTAAAATTACTTTTATATTTCATCTGTTTAATTAAAGCAAGCACGGAATGAAGATATTGCTTATATTTGAACTACATTGCAAACGAAATGAGGTAATATTTTATCATTTTTGAATAGTCGTTTTTTCATGTTTTCCTAAATTGTACCAACTTTCATTTGAAAAAAAACTTTTGTGTTTTAATTCCTGTAGGTATAATACAAGGTGTGTAAATTAAGTAATGAGACTGATTTTTTAAATTTTATTATTCAAACAGAATTAAAAGGCAGTATTGTCTATCGAAATAACTCTCTTGGGAAGCCACACAGCGCTGGAGACAGTTCTTCTATTCCTCATAGCAGTGCTGGAACTCATACTGGAACAGCCTACAGCTGGTCGGTTACAGATGTTTGAATGTTTTCTATGGTCCCAAAATGACGTCCTTTGAGGTGTTTTTTCAATCTCGGGAAGAGAAAAAAGTCACAAGGACTCTAGGCAGGCGAATAAGGAGGCTAAGGAGCCCCAGGAATATTTTTACTGGCAAAAACTCGTTTACTGAAATTGCTGTGTGACAAGGCGCATTGTCGTGATGCAACATTCAGTTGATCTTGATGTTTGAAGTTTTTCAAGAACCTCTTTCCTTTCAACAATTTTACTTTTCAACTACAATAATAGCAACTCAAAAAAAAAATGTTAATACACAAAAGCCGTCTATTAACATAAATATATCTAGGGAAATTGTACCTGGACCTGGACCTGAAATATAACACTTACTTTAAATTCTAAAAATACTAAAACAACATCGTGTGCGTACCTAATATTTCCGCAGTGAATAACGGCGAACATCATGTCACTCTAGCACGCGACAAAAAAACATATGTATGTCCGACCATGTTGCTTTTATTATTTATTATATTGCTCTAATAATGAAATATTGCGTAAATAAAGCCGTATATTTCATTATAAATAAATAACGGCAATATTGGATATCTATGAAATTCGCATGTAGTAAATAATATCCATGCATTACTAGCCACCGCATCACGAGAGGGGACAATAAAAAATATTGTACAGCGACAAATGCCAATTTGCTTGTATTCAGGTCTACAATTTATACATTTGCGTGAAGTCGATCTCATAAATTTGGTTCATTTTTGGATTTATTGAGGCTAATTGCGCTTTACTATTTAAATAACATGTTGACAGCTTTACAGTATTGTTACTGTAGTAAAACAGGTACATACTGCATTGGCAAGGACCGTATTGAAAGACTTGGTAATTTATTATTTACTTTTGGAAACGATCACTTTTGTGGAGAGTAAATATTGAGTGCCATAGCATAGTAATAAGCAAATTTTAAGCATATTTTAGCCCTGTTATTAAATCATAATAAAAAAAGAACCACCCACATTATTGAAAAAAATTGTAGTGAACTGCATAACATCACGTCTAGTGATTTGAAACATAATGTAGTTACTTAAGAAAACAGTTCACAAACAGGAAAGCATCAGTATTCCGTAAAAGTTCTTCTCATTTGTTATACAAGGAACTATTTATAGATACAAAAACTTTCCCCTAAAAATATTTCGTCGAGTGACATGTAGAAATTTATAGCTGCCATTTATTTTCTTCTTTATGAAATTCGATTTAGTGACAAAGGTACGCGATTTTTATGCTGTCGCATTTCTGTATATCGGGTAATCTGTATTTAACACGAACACTCTAGCGAGACCTGTACAATATAAAATATTTGTACAATATAAAAACGATGCACGTTACCGATGACGCTATTAAATATGTTCAGTAGTTTTAAATTTCGCGCTTGATATTTAGCCTAGGAAAGATAGCCAAAATAGGTACAATTTTTACAAAAAATTCCTCAAGCGAAAAAAAATTGATAATTAGGTAAAAAATAGCGCAATTTGCGTGCACTTCTTCTTCTTCTTGAAGTGTCTATCCTCTGTGGATGTTGGCTATCACATTGGTCCAAATTATTTTATTCACTGCCGCTCTGAATAGAGCTGTTGATGTCATTCCGGTCCATGTTCGTAAATTTCGCAGCCACGATATTCGTCTGCGTTCTGCTGACCTTCTACCCTCTATTTTCCCCTGTAGGATGAGTTGAAGAAGGTGGTATTTTTCGTTTCGCATGATATGTCCGAAGTATTCCAATTTTCTGCGTTTGATATTTGGTAGGTATTCTAGTTGTCCACCGATGCGTTGCAATACCGTATCGTTTGACACGTGGTGTATCCATGGTATTCTGAGTATGCGGCGATAGCACCACATCTCAAATGCATCTATGCGCTTACATGAGGCATCGGTAAGGGTCCACGCTTCTGTCCCATATAGGAGGGTTGAGAGTACATAGCATTTTTAAATTCTTATTCTGGTATGGATGTTGATGGATAGGTTGCACAGTATGTTACGCATCTTGTTAAATGTACCTCTTGCTTTTTCGATTCGGCATCTTATTTTCCGAGAGTGATCCCAGTCCTTATTCAAGGTGCAGCCCAGGTATGAGTGCACTAGTTTTGGATCAAATCGGTTTGTAGGAACATAACCAAAAAAATTCATAAACGTGTGAAAAACAGGTTTTTTTCACTTTTTTATCCGCAATTTGTTCCACATTGTTTTATAGACACTGAACATGATATCCTGATTATTATGAAATAGAATACAATTTTGCAATATACATAATTTTTTTCCTGTATACAAAACGTACAAAGACATAGTACTCACTTTAATCTAGTTTCGACATTCCAACTGAACATTTTCTATTTACCTTCCAAGACGTATTCGCAGTTACTTCACCGTGTATGGTAAGAACTTGTCGTATGCTCTTTAGGAATTAATGCTCGCATAGGACTTCTAAGAAATATCGCCCTGTGCGAGTTGCCTTTGCGCGAAAAGTTTCTGTGGCAGAAAATAAATGAGTTTGCATTGGGAATGAAACATTGCGCTACATTAAAACGCTTACGGTTTCGGAGGTGATACGTGTTTACTTCGCCTTGTAACGAATATTTATACGTCTTCGAGACTTGGTGCATGCTTAAAAAACATCTGGTTATTATTTCGAGGCTAGGGTAGCATTAGCCACACCCGTACATACGAGGATTGTCCTTTATATTTCGGGATTTAAGATCAAAAACAATTATTTATCAATAAAAGTGGCTTTATTGTTTTCCAAAATTTTCTCCACACTTTTGCATGCGTTTGAGCCTAGTTTCGAGGAACTTTTTCCACTCCGATTGAGACACCTCCAAAACATGTATTTTGAATGCATCAAACGCTTCTTCAGGTGCCGAAAAACATTTCCCTGCAATTTATTCTTAATATGCGGCAATAAAAAAGAAATCATTGGGTGCCAAATCTGGACAATACGGAGGATAACCAACCAAATTGGCGTTTTGAGTGCTCAAAAAATCACTTTTTTAAGGCGATTTGTGAAAGCTCGCCTTATCATGGTGGAGACCGATTCGTCTTTGGCGGTTGATATTCCTCATTTCTTCGAAAACTTTTGGCAAACAAATGGTTGCGTACCATTCAGAATTTATCGTTCTACGTTTCTTCTAAAGGAACGGTCGCAAAATGTTCAATTTTTCTGAAAATACAGGCGACCATTTGCTTCGAAGTATTTCGTGCACGAGCAACTTTTGTTGGATTTTGTTGGAGACCCATACAGTAGACTGCTGTTTACTTTCGGGTTTATAAGCCTACATCTACGATTCTTTATCTGTCACGATGTCATACACGTGTATAGAAGCACCTCGGTCTTATTATTTAGCATTTCTTATTTCTTGCGACCAATCGACGCGAACTCGGTTTTGAGCGATTGTTAAATTGTGTGGGATCCAACTCGAACAAATATTTTTGACGACCAAATGTTTATGCAATATAGAATATATGCTGGTTCCACTAACGTCCAAGGATGCTTCACTCTCACGATAAGTCACGTGCCGATCTTGCTGTATCATTTCACGCACAACATTGATAAACAATAGTATTTGATGGTGCTCCATCGTCAAATGTCGAATTAAGTTCATGGATTGACTGTTGTTGCGTTAATCCACGTCGAGAGTTGTAAAAAATTATCGCCTGAAAATGTCCTCGATTTAATTTCACTGTTAGCCGAGATGACTTTTTCAAGTTACTGTAAACAACATAAATAGCGCTCGTACGCCAAAACGTTGTGAGTACGTATACCACAGTCTTATTAACCACTAGCTGAACCAAATTATTTTAAAAATGGCGAAGGTGCTAGTTCTTTAATCAGCTTTTTTTTTATACAACATTTTTTTATACAACTTTTTTTTATACATCCGCGTAACATATTTTTTTATACAATTTCTATAAAAAAATTACTACGTGCTATTTAATTTATCACAAAGATTGTATGCCGTGTATTAGTAAACTGTTACATACAAAAAGTCCCCAAGTTTTCAGTTGAGACTTTGTCTAAAAATCAAAATGTCACGAGATCTTTTACTCGCGCTCTATTTTATTATCTGCGTTCTAGAGAGAAAACAAAACATCGGAAAACGGTCTACACGGGATATAATATGAATTGACAGTGATTTCAACGACTCCCGCGATGGCGCTCGATACAAGGGTCACTCGTCCCTCTTATTTGGAGATTTCGAGACAAGGGGCCAGAAATTGGTGTTTAAGAGCCTCCGTTTCACGGAAGAGAAACGACGTTAAGGAAACAATTTTGATTCTGGGTTACTAACTTGAAGTCAGTATTGACCGGAGCGTTCGGGCGATTCGGAGACGAACGAGAAATCAAGCGCCTATTTACAGAGCCGAATCAGTTATGACTGACTTGTGGAGT
This sequence comes from Aromia moschata, assembly GCA_029963805.1. Lineage (NCBI taxonomy): Eukaryota > Metazoa > Arthropoda > Insecta > Coleoptera > Cerambycidae > Aromia > Aromia moschata. The sequence goes on from JAPWTK010001309.1 coordinate 9,140, forward strand.
ATATTTTTTATATAAATTAAGAACGAATTGCTTCAAATGGGTGAAGAATTCTCGAAGGAGGAGGCACGAAACATAATGTTACATTTATATTTATTAGGAGCTGAAACTTGAAATGTGAAAATCCAACATCATACAGAAAATTTAATAGCCATTATAGTCTTACAAATAAATAATGAAATATTTTAACTCATCATACTTTACACGCTACCAGCTGGCGAAGCAACTGAGAATGGCGTGCTCACTACGTATGGGCAACTATTATTCCACAATAGTTCAGATATTCCGTGGTGGTGCAAGCTGTTTTATTTAGGTCTACTAAACATCAAAAATATTTGCGCAAGAAACTGCCTTGACAAGAAAATTACTCATCACCAGGGACCCACTACTAACAGCAGTAGCAATGGCACGAAGAACTCAGGCGTCTCTTTCGAAGTTTTTCAAGAACCTCTCTGTAAAATTGTTGATTTACTGTTTGGCCTGGAGGCACAAACTCTTTGTGGACAATTCCCTGGCTATCAAAAAAACAAATCAGCATGCATTTGGTCTTCGACTTGCTCATTTTCGATCTTGGAGAATATAAAGTGAGCCATTCCATGTTTTGCCGCTTGGTTTCCGGGTCGAACTCAAATACCCAAGTCTCATCACCAGTAATGACGCGTTCCGTAAAATGGGAATCATTTTCAATCGATTCCAAAAAGTCAAGACACCTTTCTCTCCTGATGGCCTTTTGTTCCTATGTAAGATTTTTCTCATCCCCAATTCGTTAGTCAAGATCTGATGAACAGTGGTATGATTCAAATTTAACTCTTTCCCGATAATTCTTGTCATCAACCGACGACCTGAACGCACAATACCTCGTATTCTATCGACATTTTCGTCGGTTTTTTGAAAATTAAGGCCTTCCATTGCGTGGTTCACCTTCAATCGACAATCGAAGGAAGAGTCCTTCTGAGAATGCCTTACACCACCGAGAAACCTAGGTTTTGGAAAACAGACTGTCTCGGCAGGCGTGTTGAAGTTTTGCAAAAGTATCCATTGCATTTCGTCGAAGTCTGAAGCAAAACTTGACAGCAAACGGTTACTCAAAATTAATGTTACATATAGAGACATCCAAAAAAAAACGTCATCAACTCTGGCTATGAACGAGAGAGATGGAAATAGCGGTCATGTCTAAGCTTTTCGGTTATGTCAAACTTTTTGACAAGTGACTGCCACAATTTGTAATATAAACAATGGCTGTCATAAGATGTGACAGTCTTGACAAGTAAATTAGGTTATAAATTCGATTAAGAATAGAAATACGTCTTTTTTTCTTGGCCAACTTTGATGACGTTTTTTTTTTGGATGTCTCTATATTATTAATAGAAAAAAAAACGATTTACGAAAACAGTCACAAATAACAAACAAATGACTAACAAGTTCAAATTTGTGCATCAAACTGAAGGTGCATTACATGTTAACCTACCGTCCTTCCAAGTTCCGTCTCCGCAGTGTTACTAGATCAGGCGCTACGTTGCCAGTCTCACTACTTAATTTACACACCACGTATATTATTTTACCGGCTTTCAAATAGCACTCAAGTTGCAGCTCTACCATACTACATATATTCTCCTGAAACGGTACTGTAATTGGAAGTAGCAGTGATGTACTGGCTATTTAATTGTACTCATAAACAAGACCCAGCGAACGTCTAATTTATAAGTACAATAATAATAATAATAATAGTTCTGATAGCAATATAGTGAAAAACTTGTAATATTTATATGTAGGGTAAAGTGTGTATGAAAGAGCCAGGCTTTGAAAGAGCCAATGTGCTTTTTCTAACTTACCGATATTCTACCATATTTTATTTTACTCTTTATATGGCCACATTGGATACTTGTTACCCACAGAAATTTGACAGTTCTACGAAAAAGACTGGCTTCGTGAGACTACAACAAAAATTTTGAAGACAAAAAGTAAGTGTTTTTGGGTTTACTTATTTATTTTTAAGAAACAGTGTATTGCATAAGTTCATGAAATATGTATGCTGTATTGTTATGCATATATTTGCCTTTCTTTTACACAAATAATATTAGATTAGATGGCGGAATAAGTTTAATTCAAGGTTATGTTTATAATCACGAAATGTTTTATAGATAGATAGATAGTTTATTTTCCTGTGAAACTTTTAGAGCATAGGAATAGTCAAAAATAAAATTATAGTAACATATCCAAAAATATAAACAAAATACAGTAAAAATACAGATATATAAGTATAGTACAATACATAAACTACATACATACATTATACAAACTTACATAACATATAGACACTAGACTAACGTTAAATAAATAGATTTAAGACATACGTATGTACATATACTTTAGAAATATAAAAACGTATAAATGTAAAAAAAACATATATATAAAATCGTGTAAAAAACATATAACATTTTGAAAGAGTCAATTGCCAATGCTTTGAAAAAGCATAGGAAATTTCATATCACGAATATTGGCTCTTTCAATTGTAAGGCCATTTCTAAAATTAGGACCAAAGAAAGAATTTAAAGTCTAATCGTAAAATGTCATCAGCTATTATTACAGATTCTCCGGAAAAAAATAAAAATTGAGGAAAAAGAAGTTAAAAAATAAACCTAAGAAAACTGTTGTTAAAAATTTGAAAAACCAAAAAAAATATTAGGCAATTAAATACAAAAATCAATATGATTCCAGTGAATCTACTGGTGGCATGTCTTTGCATGATGAATCATCTTTCAGCTCAGATGATGAAATTAATTTATCACAATTAAAAAAACACTCACATAAATATAAAAATTATTGTGTGGTGTGTAATGGAAACTATTTTAAGAGCAAGGAAGAATGGTACCAATGCAAGATATGAAGGTGGATACATGAGTCTTGTGGCCACAAAGGAGTTATTAATTTCTTTTGCCAAAAATGTTCCTAGTCGTTTTTTAAATTTTTGCAGCTCTACCATACTACATATATTCTCCTGAAACGGTACTGTAATTGGAAGTAGCAGTGATGTACTGGCTATTTAATTGTACTCATAAACAAGACCCAGCGAACGTCTAATTTATAAGTACAATAATAATAATAATAATAGTTCTGATAGCAATATAGTGAAAAACTTGTAATATTTTATATGTAGGGTAAAGTGTGTATGAAAGAGCCAGGCTTTGAAAGAGCCAATGTGCTTTTTTCTAACTTACCGATATTCTACCATATTTTATTTTACTCTTTATATGGCCACATTGGATACTTGTTACCCACAGAAATTTGACAGTTCTACGAAAAAGACTGGCTTCGTGAGACTACAACAAAAATTTTGAAGACAAAAAGTAAGTGTTTTTGGGTTTACTTATTTATTTTTAAGAAACAGTGTATTGCATAAGTTCATGAAATATGTATGCTGTATTGTTATGCATATATTTGCCTTTCTTTTACACAAATAATATTAGATTAGATGGCGGAATAAGTTTAATTCAAGGTTATGTTTTATAATCACGAAATGTTTCATAGATAGATAGATAGCTTATTTTCCTGTGAAACTTTTAGAGCATAGGAATAGTCAAAATAAAATTATAGTAACATATCCAAAAATATAAACAAAATACAGTAAAAATACAGATATATAAGTATAGTACAATACATAAACTACATACATACATTATACAAACTTACAATAACATATAGACACTAGACTAACGTTAAATAAATAGATTTAAGACATACGTATGTACATATACTTTAGAAATATAAAAACGTATAAATGTAAAAAAAAAAACATATATATAAAATCGTGTAAAAAACATATAACATTTTGAAAGAGTCAATTGCCTATGCTTTGAAAAAGCATAGGCTCTTTCATATCACGAATAATTGGCTCTTTCAATTGTAAGGCCATTTCTAAAATTAGGACCAAAAAGAATTTAAAATCTAATCGTAAAATGTCATCAGCTATTATTACAGATTCTCCGGAAAAAATAAAATTGAGGAAAAAGAAGTTAAAAATAAACCTAAGAAAACTGTTGTTAAAAATTTGAAAACCAAAAAAAAAATATTAGGCAATTAAATACAAAAAATCAATATGATTCCAGTGAATCTACTGGTGGCATGTCTTTGCATGATGAATCATCTTTCAGCTCAGATGATGAAATTAATTTATCACAATTAAAAAAACACTCACATAAATACAAAAATTATTGTGTGGTGTGTAATGGAAACTATTTTAAGAGCAAGGAAGAATGGTACCAATGCAAGATATGTGAAGGGTGGATACATGAGTCTTGTGGCCACAAAGGAGTTATTAATTTCTTTTGCCAAAAATGTTCCTAGTCGTTTTTTAAATTTTGCAGCTCTACCATACTACATATATTCTCCTGAAACGGTACTGTAATTGGAAGTAGCAGTGATGTACTGGCTTTTAATTGTACTCATAAACAAGACCCAGCGAACGTCTAATTTATAAGTACAATAATAATAATAATAATAGTTCTGATAGCAATATAGTGAAAAACTTGTAATATTTTATATGTAGGGTAAAGTGTGTATGAAAGAGCCAGGCTTTGAAAGAGCCAATGTGCTTTCTAACTTACCGATATTCTACCATATTTTATTTTACTCTTTATATGGCCACATTGGATACTTGTTACCCACAGAAATTTGACAGTTCTACGAAAAAGACTGGCTTCTGAGACTACAACAAAAATTTTGAAGACAAAAAGTAAGTGTTTTTGGTTTACTTATTTATTTTAAGAAACAGTGTATTGCATAAGTTCATGAAATATGTATGCTGTATTGTTATGCATATATTTGCCTTTCTTTTACACAAATAATATTAGATTAGATGGCGGAATAAGTTTAATTCAAGGTTATGTTTATAATCACGAAATGTTTTATAGATAGATAGATAGTTTATTTTCCTGTGAAACTTTTTAGAGCATAGGAATAGTCAAAATAAAATTATAGTAACATATCCAAAAATATAAACAAAATACAGTAAAAAATACAGATATATAAGTATAGTACAATACATAAACTACATACATACATTATACAAACTTACATAACATATAGACACTAGACTAACGTTAAATAAATAGATTTAAGACACACGTATGTACATATACTTTAGAAATATAAAAACGTATAAATGTAAAAAAAAACATATATATAAAATCGTGTAAAAAACATATAACATTTTGAAAGAGTCAATTGCCTATGCTTTGAAAAAGCATAGGCTCTTTCATATCACGAATATTGGCTCTTTCAATAGTAGGTCATTTCTAAAATTAGGACCAAGAAAGAATTTAAAGTCTAATCGTAAAATGTCATCAGCTATTATTACAGATTCTCCGGAAAAAATAAAATTGAGGAAAAGAAGTTAAAAATAAACCTAAGAAAACTGTTGTTAAAAATTTGAAAACCAAAAAAAAAATATTAGGCAATTAAATACAAAAATCAATATGATTCCAGTGAATCTACTGGTGGCATGTCTTTGCATGATGAATCATCTTTCAGCTCAGATGATGAAATTAATTTATCACAATTAAAAAAACACTCACATAAATATAAAAATTATTGTGTGGTGTGTAATGAAACTATTTCAAGAGCAAGGAAGAATGGTACCAATGCAAGATATGTGAAGGGTGGATACATGAGTCTTGTGGCCACAAAGGAGTTATTAATTTCTTTTGCCAAAAATGTTCCTAGTCGTTTTTTAAATTTTTTAATTATTTTAGAGTTTGACGTTTTATTTTGATACTGATTTTTAAAAAAACATTATTGTTTATTAAGATCACAATTATTGTTGACACTAATAAAAAGCTATGATTGTTATAGAATTATGTAACTTTAAGTTCGATTTGATTTTTTAAAGACTGTTAACAGGATATGATTATTATAAAACTGTTTTATTTGGTATCGGCTCTTTCATGGCACAAGGTGGCTCCTTCATTGACACGATGTCATGAAAGAGTCGATTTCCTTTTTTTAATTATATGGCAGATTAATTATTAACAATGTTAGCCATTTTATTTTAATTTGATAACATTAACTATTAAAGTTATTATTTAGGCGCTTTAAAACTGGCTCTTTCATGTACAATCTACCCTACGAAAAATTTGGAACAGGATGAATTTCCTCCCCTCGCCTCAGCTTAATTTCTTTTGGTGTTTACGCTGAAAAGTAAGACTATAGTCGTACTTTTAAATCGGCGAAATAATAAGAATGCTTACCTTATTCATCTCAGAGGAATATGTAGACATGATCCATATTTAATGGGAAGGTGAACGATTTTTTTTATATACATACGTTGATATACATACGCTAAAGACCTAATTTTGTATAGTATGTTTTTAAAGAAGATACAAAGAGTATTATGAAAATATCTGTTGTCATATCCAACTTGTGGTTTCGTCAGATGTGGCTATTGCTTAATCGGTCTTTAAATGACCGTACACATAAGTACAGGGTACCTATATTTTACATTTTTTTTTATTTTACATTCCTTTCGCCTTCTTGAATCTGTACATACATACAAATACAGTTCTATATAAACATATTTACAAATAATGGGGATATTTTGTAACCATTTAACGAAAATTTCTTAAAATGCGACCAAAAACAATGCAAATGAAAAAAGTCTGATTTTACAAATTTTTTCATATAGTACAAATTTTGTGTCGTGCTTTACTGCTAAAAAATCCAAAGTTCTTTTTCTCAATTTTCACAATAGACCTTGGATTGAAGATATCAAAGGTCATTCTGATGACAAATAGATCTTTTTGTAAACATTGAGAGATGCTTTAGTTTTTGATCAACCACACTGTATATGAAATAAAATTATAAAATTTCCAGCAACATAGACTTCCGAAGTTGTCCGAAAAAGTTTCCGGCAACGGGTTCCGCGTAAACGTCGCTTAAAATTCCATACTATTTCGTCGAGTTTTAATAACTAATCCTGGACTTTCTTTTGTTTTAATCTCTCCCGGAACGGCAGTTAAAACCGGAAATATATAATGCGCCGGGCAAAAAAAGTTGAAAAACCTAATTACGGTAACAAGTTCGCGGGTATTTCGCCCAGGGGTATTCGCCCTTTGATAACATTTTAACCCTTGCAGTGTTTCCGGAACTTCATAAATATTGATTAGGCGGGCTACACATGGTGGAGCTGGTTTGTTCTACAATAAATTTTTATTACCCGTCAGCTCATTAACCTTTGAACTAGTAACTCGGCTAATCCATCAAAGGCGGGATATGTCTGGATAACGTGGCGTTTGGTGATAACCCGCTTAACTCGCCATTACTGTTTTGCAGCCCGCGAACAAGGGCTTACCTTAATATACACGTAGATAAAACAGTCTGTTAGCCTGTATTTGATTATTTATTATTTAAGTGATATTCTGAATTTAAACGTACACTGAAGATACAAAATTTGTAAAATTACAGTATTTTGATTATGGCTTTTTGTTACTACAATATATACTTACTTGTACTTAATCACAACATATTATATAATCATAACATGTAAATACTTGATTAACACTATGGATAATATTAATATAAGAAGGTAGAGTTTGTATATAAGTTACAGTATATATTGCGATAATAAAAAGCCAACGTAAAATACTATAATTTTACATATTTTGTGTTTTCATTACATGTACATACAGTGTGGAACAGCCAAATGGAATAAATTCAGTAGCTCCATTATTATGCATGTTTTTAGAAAATTCTAAGACACACAATTTCTAATTCTAAAATGACATCTTGCGACGTAAAAATGTCATCCCTAAATTCAACCCTCTTCAGGTGACAGCTACAACCCCTAAATTTTCAAATTGGAAGTAGGGGCTTGTGATACTTCATTTGTAAGGTCTTTTCATTCTCTATTCAACACTGCTATAGTTTTAAATTTTATTGCAGAAATTAACAAGAAAAAAAAAAAGTAAAAAACAAATCATTATTAAGGCAGGATATGTTCAAAATGCATGCCTCCAGCATCTTAGCAGCATCCTAGACGTAAATAGAAATGTATTCTAACATTAGTTAACATCTGCGGGGTAATCGACCTAATTGCAAGTGTTATTCTTTTTCTTAAGTCAGCTAAATCGTCGGGTTTGGTTTTGTAGACCATACTTTTTACATATCCCCATAGGAAGAACTCTAACGGAGTGAAATCAGGTGATCGTGCAAGCCATTCTACAGAACCATCCTAGTCTCCCTATCTAGCGATTTGGAAAGATTGTGTGGATATATTGCCGGACATTGACTTAGTAATGTGCTGGTGCACCATCCTGCTGGAACATTGCCATATTGCATTACCTGGAAGTTGTGGGTTTCCTTCATCTGGATACAAGTTTGCCATTGTCGGTACAACATTATTTTGGAGCAGCGCTAAATAAGTTTCTCCATTCAAATTGCCGTCAATGAAGAAGGGACCAATGATATTTTCTCCAATTATTCCTGCCCAAACATTAACAATCTCAGGGTTTTACGTGTGTAGTTCCCTCATCCAGTGAGGATTTTCTCTCGACCAGTAACGACAGTTTTGGCGCTTAACATGGCCGTGAAGTGTAAATGTATATTCATCCGAAAATAAAACATTTTCTATTTGTAAAGTATTATCATTTATCATTTGCACAATTTGTTCACAAAAGAGAATTCGTCTATCAAGATCGTCTTCCGCGAGCTCATTAATTGGTACCAGTTTATAATGGGTGCATCTGATTTTCTGTCAATACGCGGAGAATCGAGGAATGGCTAATATTTAATGCTGAAGCTTTTTGACGACTCGACGTATGTGGATTTTCTTCAAGCATAAGCATTACATCCAATTTCTGATCATCACTGAGTTTATTGGGAGGATTTTTTTTAGCTACCATGCATATCTACGTTACCAAAACTGCTTCTCTATTTTACTTACGGTACTTTGAGATATCGGCGGCATCTCCGGATATTTTTCTTGAAATAGGCGAACAAATTCGGCCTGCCTTCGTGTTCTGTCTCCGTAACCAATCATCTGCAAAATCGTTATCTTATGCATTTATGTTCGGTAAACCAACTCTCTGAATTGCAACACGAAAACTAAAGCAAAAAGTTTAACACTGACAACTGTTAACTACTGTAACAATGATAAGCACGTTTCTAGGTAATTTTACTAAAGCTAATAATGGTCAACTTCTTGTATTTCAGGTTTGTTTTTTTGCTACTTGCTCGTTTTTGTCGTTCGTTTGTCAAGCAAAAAATTGTACGTATTTATTAATAAGTTTATATCTTATAGTAGGGAATGTCTTCAATTAGACATTTATCTTTTGTTATTATTAACATTTCGGAACCCAATAGTGTTACTTATAAAAGTTTTATTTTAATGTAACGAATTTCCTACGCAACGACCTTTCAAATGAAGTATCACAAGCCCTTACTTCCAATTTGAAAATTTAGGGGTTGTAGCTGTCACCTGAAGGAGGATGACATTTTTTACGTCGCAAGATGTCATTTTAGATTTAGAAATTTTCTAAAAGTTGCATAATAATGGAGCCACTGAATTTATTCCATTTGGCTGTTCCACACTCTATATAATTTGGAGATGGCGCTTGCTTTCTGGAACTATTGGAATAACTACATGACTTAACACGTGCAAAAATACGTTTTTTGATGGAAAATGAAAGAAACTATACAACGTAAAAATACATTTACTGAAAGTATACATAATTAACTATGTAAAAAGGCCGTCCATCTACCTATTATGTAAAAAGGCCATCATTGTACCCACAGATCAACAAGACAAAACCATACAGACAAACCGATGAAGCAGTGGTATGATATCAGTCTCAAATATACAAGAAACTTGTGAATTTTCAAAATAAAATTTGAAAAAAAAAAATGATATCTAAGGAATTCATTAAGGAACTATTTCCAGATAAATTTTTTCCACATTTTCATTATCATATCCTGAAAAGCAATTCTTCAAATCTCAAAAATTGTCAAAATTATTTTATTTCATATTAACATATACCCTTCTTTCCCACAACAGTACAATAACACATTGAATACCAAAATAAAATAAGCCTATAATTTAAAATTCCACATAAACATATTTTCTAATAATAATAATAATAATAATAAAAAAACACAAAAAAAATTTCTATAAGTTATACATACATACCGTAAGATAAAAAAGTCTTTAAGTATGCCACGGAATTGATTCCGCATGTTTTGAATTATTAGATACTCTTGGAACTGTCGAGTTCTGAACTTTTTATTCTCAAGAAAATTAAAAATGGTAATCACTGCAGAATAAAAACCTTTTATGAAAGAAACTTACTTTAGAAACGGTGGATGGGTTGATGGCCAATGGGTTTATTCAACACAAAACCCTTTCGGGATTTTTAAACAGGACACACATATTTCGACCAGTTTCTCCAAGTTTGACTAGTTCTGTGGCTTTGTTTCATTAACCAATAACAAAGAATTACTTTTATGGCCTAATCTGTCTGTCTACACCAGACCAGTTAAGGGTTAATAATAAAAACTTGAGAACTTCACAGTCCTAAGAGTTAATGGAGGACTTTTTTTGCTTACTCTAATGTAGTTTAGTTAGATTAATTATTTTTCTTCTTCGCTACACCTTGGTAAGGGTAATGCTTTAATGGTATAGGTAAACGAGCAATATTAACAATGTTATACATAGGGTGTTGTTAACAAGTTAACAATAAAGAGCGTCGAATTTTCAGAACATTTTAAGTTCATTTGGATAATCATTTTTTTGTTAAGCCCGTATTATACTTCCACTCCACCACGTGGACGTGGAAGTAATTAATTCTCCCCCTTCCCGCTGCCCTTCCAACCTTTGCCGCCCCGCTGAAAGAGAAAGTCTGAAAAGTTTATCGCCGCCCGAACGTGCCTATAAAAATATATAAAGCGCGTAACTGCGCACGGAAAATTCCCGGAACGGAGAAATTCGAAGTGGCGGGTCGAACCGCCTGGGGAATCAGCGAACAAAAAGCCGGAGTTAGTTCTACATATATATTTAACAAAAAAAAAGAAAAAAAGGGTAAAAAAGAGAGTCATTTCTTTTAAAACGTTTTAGTCGGGAAAACACAACGCTTATTAAATTTACCGTATTTTTCTCTCGTAGTTAAATTGTCTGCGTGCCCGGAGCGAACGCGAAGGACTTATCTATAGGATCAAAACGGGTAGAGTGGGGCAAAACTAGTAACTACGCGCTTAACATTATTACTGATTTGACCTTATAACTTTTTTTGACACTTTACAACATACAAGGTATGTACATGTGTATACGTACATAGGCATATATTGGCGACATAGATGAGCTGCCCTCTGGTGTGCTTAAATGGGACTCGACGTATTCCGCTGGAACTGACAAGGTCAGCAACCATTAGATGTTCCTGAGAACACACCTGTAACGATAGGTACATTAAGCAAAAGTAGTATGATAATAATTCCCGTTCATTTTTATTCGTTGATAGAAATCGCAGATCCAGATTTCGATCTTATTAAGTTTCGTCAGTGCGATATATCTGACGACGAACAACAATGAAGGAGAGTTTCAACTTATTTTCTTGTCAGTGGTATACAGCGGGGGATATGACTCGTTCATTGTTCGTCGTCAGATATGTCGCACTGGTGAGAACTGATAAGGTCGAAATCCGGCTCTGTGATTTTTAACGAACGAGAAATATTTTCATTCTACATGTCATGTATGCGTATATTGAAAAATGAATTAGGTGTCAGTTATAGAAATATAAAAATATAATTATTGTAATGCAAAATCGTGCTTATATTCTTTAGGTGACCGTTATTACACCTTTAGATCTCGCAATTTTCTATATGAAGTGCCCCAACATGGTATTCTTTGTATTCTCGTCGAATTCATTTTGACGATATACTCGATATAATGAATTTTTGTGTAGTTAATGCAGGCTCATAAACTTATATGACTTTTGTGTCTCACATACAATTAAATAAATAAGCGTGGAAGATAAAATAAGTGTGACTTTACAGTTTAGGTAAGTCCATAGAAATAAGTCTAACGGAGTGAAGTCTGGTGATCGAGAAGGCTATTCGTTTGAATTTTTCGACCAATCCAATGCCCAAGAAACATATCTTTATATTTATAGCAAGATGTGGATTATCATGAACAGATAATAAAGTGTCTCAGTTTTTCCGTCACTAATTACTTTAGAACGTACAATTTTTGGCCGATATCCAACTACGTACGTGTAATATCGCTGCAATTCATCACAATTAAAATCTCAATTTGTTTCTTTTGTAGTCAATTGTAATTTTAATGTGTTATTCAATTTAATTACTGAAAAAATGTGCACTTACAAACTCTAGCTCACAAATTTAATACTACTAATTAATTGTAATTTTTTCTAGTTATATATTTACGAATATAATGATTCTCCTAAGTGCAATATATTGCCATATTCGTAAAATAATACTTTACAAGGTCCCACTTGAAAAATATAACGTGTTATTTTAAGAAACTATTGATGACTTTATATCGGGATCCCAGTTAGCACCATCTTTGTTCGTTGGAAAACCAAAAAAAGTAAAATCATACAACAATTTCTTTATGCCGAAATGTGGATTTTGTCATTCCATAATATTTTTTATTTTATCATATTCTATGTTTTTATTTATTACCAATACATACTTTTTTATTACAAAATACACACAAATAGTGAATTTTGTAAGTTCATAACACAGACGACAACGTAATAAGAGATAATTTCAGGATGGTCTTTTAATAATTTTTTTTCATTTCTTCACTAAAATACAGCACAGTCTACATACAGTGGCGGTCACATAATTAGAAACGACATTGTTTTAGCATAACTTATGCACATTATGTCATTTATTTTTTAACCCGTCCCAACAATTATATATGCAATAAACATGCATTCTAAAGCGAATCATTTCGTAACTTATTTTGTGCTCCATCCGTCTGGGACATACTGTTTTTCACTAGGATCCTATGGAAAACAGTATGTCCGACGCCCGCCGAAATGTGAACATAATCCGAACTATACAACCATAACGTTAAAACACGGAGGCGGAAATGTCGTCATCTGGGGTTGCTTTTCCTGGAGAGGTGTAAGTTCCATACATCGCGTAAAGGGAATCATGGACCAGTATGCGTATATTAATATATTGGAAAATATTCTGCAACCATACGCTGGCGAGTTTATGCCTGTTACGTGGAAGCTTGTTCAAGACAATGATCCCAGACGTACTGCGAAATCTGTAAAACAGTGGTTAATTAACAACTCCGTATCTATTATTGACTGGCCATCTTGTAGCTCTGACCTCAACCCCATAGAAAATCTATGGGGCGAAGTAAAAACAGCGAGTTTGTCAGCGTCAGTTTAAAAACTTTGATGAATTGTATGAAGCTGTTAGAGAGGCCTGGTACTCGATACCTGTAGAGTTATGTCAAACTTTGATAAGCTCTATGGGTAGGAGATACACAGAAGTAATAAAGAAACATGACTATTCAACAAAATATTAATGTATGTTACATAGTTTCTTGAATAATGAACATTTTTCTAAATCGTTTCTAATTATGTGTCCTTCGAAAAATGGTAGGTAAATGGCAATTATAAATATAAAAGTTGAACTCAAAATAAGCACAAAATAAGTTGCGAATTGATTCGCTTTAGAACGCATGTTTATTGTATATATAATTGTTGGGACGGGTTAAAAACTAAATGACATAATGTGCATAAGTTATGCTAAAACAATGCCGTTTCTAATTATGTGACCGCCACTGTACTCTACACTAATATACAGCCAATAGACACTATCTACCACGCACAAGAGTTCGACAGTTGCTTAAAATTTACGTACTCTTTCTCGACGCCAGCTTTTACCCCACTCTGCTCTATAAGTTGAACGTAATACCGGACAATTGCCAGGACGGGACAAAGGATTCCGGTATAGGTAAGCACTCGAGGGTTACGTGGAATTACTATAAACTCTAGTTTTAAAGTGTACCGAATAAAATGCTAGATTAGTCTTCGGAGAATAGTTATACGGGTAATCGGATTACCCTGTTTGCTACATTATTTTCTGGAATAGCCGTAATCTTCAAACCTCGTAAATTATTTAAGAGAACTCGTATGCCCCTAATGTTTTGGAGTGAAACTTTACCTACCAAGGTAAGTTTTGGTAACAAGTAACAAGGAAGGTTAAAATAGTCCCTTTTAGATTTATTTTTATGGAAGACATTAATATTCTGCTTAAAAACAGCTTCCACACGAAATATTGAGGAAAGTTAGTTCTCTCTTAGAAGGACAAATATCATTAAAATTTCCAAAAATGTCATAAATAAAGGTTGTTCCATATATCACTTTGACCTATAGTTATACCAAGTTTGAAGTCGATATTTCAACATTTAGTATTTTCCAAGCTTTTAAGATCACAACCATCTAACACTTTTTTTGGACCATGATGTTCCTCATTCATACATTTCAGAAAGATATTGACTGCAATTTTTCCTTTTTTTTTTGCTGTAATTTTGCAAGAATCACTTCCTCGTATTAGTCGATTATAAAGAAATGGATATGGGTAGTTTATAGATTAGGTAATTTTGAGGGGATCACTTTGTAGCTACTTAATTTAGCAATGGAAGTTATTTATTATGAAATATTAATTAAGTTCAACTCGGCTTGTACCTGGGCACTGAAATTCAATTAAAATATAACTTTAAATAAAAAAATCTCTAACAAAAATGATATCAAATAGGGAAACTTTTCACTTTCCTATGGGGCGACTTTCCAAAATTTATGACGTAAAGCACAATAAGAACGTGTAAGAAGTTGTTTATTAAAAATATCACTAAAATAATACTTACGATAGGTGTTACTTTTTAAATTCAACCTAAATAATCATGTTACAATTCTCTATTTTCATCACTTTATTCACTACTGAATATGGGCGACACAAATCCTGTCTCACTTCCCTGTCGATTACAAATACGTTAAAATCACCGCCAAAACAAATAGTACGTATGTTACCGTTCTTACTATTCAAAGTATGGAGTGAAGCTAACCTAATGAATCTCATGTTTTATCCAACTCACCAAACGGTTAGTTGATGTTGTGCGATCATTGCCGATTTTTGAGTATGGGCCAGACAACTTCCCACTCACCTGGTATGTAAACATAAACAATATTAAACATATATTTTGATAAAGTTACACACAATTATTAAGTTAGCTTGCCTGTATTGATTTAATAACATTGCATTTAATACAAATTATATTTTTTATTACTTTGTATTTGCTATTTTGGCGAAATACATCGAAAATATCACTTCCTTCCTCCTGATCCTGATGGTTTACAGGACATGACCTCAAAAATAGCTATAAAATGAATATTTACGATAATTTTGTCTGGCCCGTTTAAGATTAGTTTTGTTATAGTACATACATATTTGACTGTTCTTACTTTATATCCCAATTATCGACAAAAAAATGAGATGCATGTATTTAATTCCATCATATGTAGAACTACCCATATATGTATTTATAAGATCTATTTGGTTTTATAAACAGTGATAGCATCAACAGCCTTACTATATTAGAACGCATTTTAAATAAAATTTGCAAATTACAGTTCTCTTTAAGTTAATCAGAACTATCAAATAGTCTATGTGGGTTTTAGTAACAGTCGTTTTTAAATATCTTCACTAATTTGTAATTCACATATTAATTCATGTATGCATTAATTACTGTAACATTTTCTGTTTTAATAGTATGCATTGTTGGTTTATTTGATATTTTATTTCATTGTATTTATATTTCACTCAAGCCAATTTTGTAATGAATATTAGATACAGAACAATGTAATCCAGTAGCCACACTTTGTTATGTACATGGGAGCAAGTATATTTTATATCTGGAAAAACATCCGTTGGTATTGGTAGCTCAAGCGTCAGATCAGACCTGGCATCTGTTAATTCCTCCATATCCCTTTTCCGAAATTGAAATTTACCGAATATAATTCCCAGCCGACATAGACGCGCTGAAACAATAACGGACTGGAAAGTATTCCACGTGCATGCTCGAACACCTAAAACGATGTAAATGTTGTACGAACACACCGTTTGTTAACAATTGCGCTATCTTCCTGCTCACGGTTTCATTCGGAATATGGCTGCAAGGTATCTATAACTCTCTCACCCGAACGTGGTAGGGGTAATAACGTCTAATCTCGAGGGCCTCATTGATAATTATTATAACAAGAGGGGTAGAAACGTTAAGGGCGAGTTCGTAGGGCACTCCTGGGCCTCTGGGTCACAACTTCTGTCAAGTAAATTCCCGAAATTTCCAATTATTATGACCGGTTGGACCGCCACTTCGCATCGTCTCAAGCCAGATATTGACAACGTTAATGCTCAGATTTTTTTTGTATCTTTAAAATTATATAGTTTCATGTTAATTGTCTCTGTTGTAAAGTCAAAAAAATGTAGATATAATGTGTACAAATTCTTATCTAGTACTTGGGGAAAGTAAAAAATAGCCACCTCATGGCTATTGGAATCATGGAACATATCGATAATAATGAAACAACATAATATATATTCAGTAATGTTAAGCAAGAATTTATTCAGTACACAACAAATATAAGACAAAAAAAGGTATTTAGAACTACATGGTACTCCGTGATATTTTGGCAAGACTATGGCAGGAATCAAAATAAAAATTTGTAGTAACTCAGAACAAGTTGAATTCGATTTTATTATTGAGAATTGAACTCGACTTGTAACTTGAATTGAAGCTCTTGCTAATACCTGCCTTATTTAGAATTATTGAGTTCAGTCTCAACCAATTCTTCACTATCTTCAAAACCCTCTAAAGGTCTATGTATTGTCAAACCTATCTATGGGAAGATACAATTGTTATTTATTTATGTTATTTTAAGGTTATCATCAATATAGACTAGGTTTACGATAACATCATTATTAGAAAGTGTTTACCAAGAAGATTACAACATTGTTGACATAAAAATATTTATCAATGGAAAGTGATAGTCTCAGTCGGTTTTACTTACCAGTCTATATTAGAAGAACTTTATGGGGTGAATATTATATTGAGATACATCTGGATCTACAATATATCTTTCTGCTATCGTTTTCTTTTTTATTCATTTTCCATTCTTCTGTCAGATACTCCAATTTTTTTCAACAAGTAGTGAAAAAGAAAGCGCTTGCGACAAGCCTGCTAAATAGAATTTTTGTTTTCCCAAAACAATGAATAAAAAGACAATAACAAATGTTTGAGCCGCAGTAGGCTTGCACATAAGGTTGCCGGAAAGCTAGCTCAGCTTCAGTCGGCGAGTGGGTAGGTTCGAATGGTTGCAACTACCAAAGAAAACCATAAACATATATTTTGCGTCTTCACATATGCAAAAAAATTAAAAGGGCGCCACTGGCAACGAAAAAACTGCAACCATGCTAGGAGATTCTCTGACCATAAGGGTGCTCAAACACTGCATTCACAAATATTGACAAAAATATTCTTGCAATAAAAAAGGATATGTTTTAAGCCGAAAATATGTTTATTAATCACCTTTCACCAACAGAGGTAAATATCAGTAGCTGGTTAAGCTCTAAGTATATCTCAGTAATTGCCCAATCTAACCGTTCGTGACGTCACGGAGGGCGTACAAATATGTCGTAGTATATTACCTACTAGTATATACATATATATATTCAAGCAATAACCCTAGTATATGGTAACCTGTGAATGGTACCCTGTGAATGTTAATTAAACAAACATATTCATGTATCGTTGTGGAAAATAAACAATTTAGTACAAAATACCTTCAAATGGACTATTATAAATAATAAAATGATGAAACAAAATCTAATGACTCAAATGTAAATTGAAGCGAATAGTTTAAACAAATTATTTGGCATTAGGTTGAATAACCAACATAAAAAACACGTGTACTCCAGATAAATTTTCCATACATACATGTTACATTAAACATTTTATATCATAAAATTCTTCGTTTTCATAAAAACCTGGTGTCCAACAGTATAGCTGCGTTGAGGTGTCCTAGTTGCCAAAACTGTATTTCATTGACAGACCTATTGTTTATCGCAGGGAACGACAAACCTGTCCTACGGGTTAAATCCTATCCTGTAAACCACAGCTCCCAAGGTCCCAGAATGATGTTGACAGCATGTACATAAAAACATCATGAAATCCATACACGTAGAAAAAAAGAGGAGAAATACGTGAGTACGCAACTACGTGGGCACGTAAAAACTATATGGGTACGTAAAAACTATAGGAAAAGTGAAAAACTAAAAGCAAAAGTAAAAGCCCTAAAAAAAACAAGTTAGCTATGTATCAAAAAGAATCAATTATCTACCACTTTGACTTACTCAGAAGATGTAGTTTGAGGCTTATTCAGTATACCAAGTTAAATACAATTCCCAAATCTTGGTTATAATTAAATCAAATCATCAAATATAGCCTACAAAATTAGAAAATCGTGAGAGGACGGCTACCTCATAGCACAAAAAAACATACCTGGTACAATTTCGAGTTAATCCAACATTAGTTGTACAGCGGTGTTACCAAATACCTACAACATAACTGCTACGTGAATTTCCACAATCCCAAAAACAAAATGGAAAGCAAAACAAATGGCATACAACTGGGAAACTTCACACTCGAAAATTGTAGCGTTCAAATCAAAATTTCAACTTCCTAACCGTCGTCTCTACACTTCTCTTTAATGCGCAGGATCCAGAAATTATAATGCGCAATATCCGGTATCCAGAAGTATCGAATTTAAATTTATTTCTCTACTGTTAGACAACCTACCCACGCATGCAAATTTTAGCTTGCCTATACTTAACGCTCTATATTTAATGAATAGTATGTATGTATATTCTAAAACGTAACACGCTTGTATTACAGATTGTGCATGTTTATAATTTATTTAATTCATGCAGCTACCATTTGGTACCAAGAAATAATATACCTACACTACCTATTGTAATGTGGAACCACCAACTGTCTCAACAAATAGTGAACAAGGAATCGCCTGTATTGCTACAAGATGCTTACTTGTAGTTTATATAATGGTTATAGAAGTTTATATATTAACCCACTTTTAGTAAGGTCTAATATTAAATTAAAACACATCTAAGTCAAAAATAGGCACTTTTGCGTTGCCCTTTGACAACAGGAAATAAAAAAAAAACGCCTGTAGTATAAAACAGGAAATAGATTTCTCCACTATTGAATATTAAGTGAATGATAATCAAAAAGTAACAACCGGATATTTTCTTCAGCCGACTCACTTCACTTACGAAAGTATATAGAAAAGTTGCATAGAAAAGTCTGTTCAAATTGCCATATTAGGTTAAACAGGTCTTGTCCTCCTCTAACAAAAACATCTATTCGTCTTCGTCACTCTAATCAGTCATGAAATTCGTTCACTAGACCCATTTGGGTAACCTCAATCTGTACGATCGCAACGCATTAATTTTATTTCATCCATAGCTCTCAGCGGTAACGCGTTCCGCACCAGCGATGATTACGCTCTCTACCAGCGGCCACCCACCTCCATGCAAACGACTCTCGCGATCTACCCCCCGAGGGCGTCATCAGCGCCGTCGAAAACTGCACCACCGGAAATTCCCGTATATTCCGGCGACGCGGCGTCCGGATTTACGACACTTGGTGGTGCGGGGCCTGGTACGTTTTATTGGTATATGATTGTGTCTCGATGTAGATCCCATGCGGTGCTGGGGGGAAACGTTTAGTTTCCAGCCGCAGGCGGAAGGTGAGTACGCCGGGGTCGGAGCACTTTAGCGGGCCCGTGTCTGGGGTCCGATATCGCTGCCCGCCGCGGGGCCTTCCTCCTCCGTGTCCGCAGAGTACCAAGTTTGCCGCCCGCCAAATGGCAGGCATTACGAGGGACACGCTTCGAATTTACGAACTTTTACGTTATCCTGTCGGTGGGCCTCCGATAAAGTTGATGCGGGTGCGGGGGCTTGGGTGGGTTCACACTCAAAAAACCCAAACGAGATGCTAATATAGACTTAAATGTAGAAAGTGTCCCTTTGTTTCAGTAAATTATGATGGGAGCAAAAAGTTCCAAATTTCTCGGGGTGTCAAACTTTTCCAGGAATTATGTTATGAAAAGCAGCACTACTGTCATATACAGATTAGGAAATTGCACCTTTACATATTGGTGATATATGTGTAGAAGAGAATAATTTAAAATACACCAGTAAGGACAGACAAAGACAGTTAGATGTCACAGTGTTTCACGCTCGTACACGTATAAGAAACGTGTGAGACCTGCGCGTGATATAAAGTGAAGAGAGGGGTAGTTGACACGGCCCATCACCGACCGCCTATCGCCGAATTAGTTATTGTTCTCTAGAGTCTAGACAAGAATTCAATTCACACGGGCGCATTATAATTTATGGGCGGGGCGTCCCGCCTACATAATTTTATTGCTACCCTATTGATGTAAACACGAAAGACAGAGAATAACGCTCATAAAAGTTTTAAAATGGCATGTCAGTCTGGCAACTAAGGATATAATATTTCTATATCGGTTCCCTTTACTTGAAGAGTTTATTCTTTTCTATCTTTTAATGCTCGGCTTTGAAATCTTGGACATTCCAACCCTGTATATCAGCACTACTGTGTTGCTTACCTGATGATTCCTTACTAGGTGTCAACAGTTAACAACAATTTCCTTCTTGAGAATTTGATACCTCAGTCTTGTTAGGCTTCTAGACTGACATAAAATATAAACAGGTTTAGCCCGGTCTCACATTGGATGCAGAAACATACGAATCTGAGAATATCCGTTATCGCACCAAAAAGCACCGATGATAGTAATGGTCCCAACATAATAATGTAAGTACAAGTTCTCGCATTATTGTGATGTTGGTTCGTGCGCATACACGCGTATATTTTCGCGCGTCTATGAATAATCCGCACGTTTTTGCACCCAGTGTGCGACCGGACTTACTTTTCTTCCAATCAGGATCTGCATATTACCTCTGCTACAAGACCAAGTAGTTGGCAGTGTTGGTAGATTTAGCCATATCCTTACAATCCCTCTATTTTGTCTTCTGTAAAAGGCGTGCCTTGTTTTATGAACTGTTTCCCACGCCTCTGTCGTGGAAAGTTTGTCCATCATTCCATTGTTATGTATCCATTTATGATGTTAATCCATCCTTGTTATTTATGCGTTATATATGGATGTTTATATGATTGTTTTACCTCGCCGTAAAAACATTCTGGTGATATGACGTCATTTAAAGCGCCTTATTTGACAAGTTTATCTCCCTTTTTATTACCTTTATGTCCTGACAGAATCCGGACGCATTACAAGGTACTACATACAGTAGAGGTTGTACAACACCACCAGATAACATGGGATTACTGTAACCAAATCGATCGGGCAATTGGCTTCTCGTACTCGGTAATTTGAGGCAACCCCATTACGTGCTACTTGAATGCTTGTCGCGTCGCCACACCGTATGTCAGCTTTAATTATGATATATACAGTGTCCTTCCTAAATTGCTTATCAGATGGCAAACATTTTTATTAACGACTTTTTTTTAATCTGTCTTTGGCGTTAACTTGTTTTTTAGAAATGATAAGAAATGGTCTATTCGAACGGAGTTACGGGACACTTTCGGTACCTACGTGTCAAATTTGACAATTTTCCAAAATAAAATCGCTAGAACTAGGCCTATTTGTTGCGATTTCAAATAAGAAAAGTTGTTTATTTCCAAATTTTACATGTATTTTACAAGTATGCTAAATCTGAACACTTAGTACATTTACTTTTTATGAAATATAGATTAAAACATCTTTTTTAGCAAAAAAAAAATAAAACACCGCTTCTAAATACTGTCAGCATTTAGGATATATATTTATTGAAATAATTTTTTTCAGTAGTAAATAAAGCATTTTTTACGAAGTTCGATTAGTTTAATTCTTCTAAACAGCTTTGTAGTTATTAAGAAGTGACAAAAAATGTCTAATAGAGCTTTCTTATCCCGTTCGAGTAGGCCATTTTTCATCGTTTTTATAAGTTAACCCTGAATTTAAATTTCAAAAAAAGGCGTTTATAAGAAATGTTCTCGCATAATATCAGCATCAGTAAGTGCACAATATAAACAACTGTAAGTTATAAATGTGTTTATCTTAGGCTCACGATGTTTATTTTGTCGTCGAGGAAGTAGAAGGGGGTGTATATTAAAGTAAAATAACATGACGTATGGTGCAATTGGTTTTGGAGGTAGATAAATTTCAATATCAGACTTTTAAGCCTGCACCTAATGATTTCTTGAGAGATGAGAATGTCTGAATAATTCAGAAATTTATAAAGAAAAAGGACCCCGTACAAAACAAATGGAAAGTGGGTCCCGGTCGATTTGTCTAAAAATTGATTATATGATAGTTCTCGATCTTTTGAACAAAAGTTCTCATGTACCAAAAAAAGATCATAATATATGATTAGGATTCAAGATATAAAATTATGAAGGTAGATAATTTGGCTATATTACTGAATATGCCTAATATATTTTGCAGATCATAAACTCGGAGAATTAGAAGTCTACAAGAAATATTCCAATAAAAAAGTTATAGAATGTTGTTGAGAGGTATTATATTGGCCTTACAAGGTCAACTCAAGGTAAAGGGATTTTTTTACATGTAAATCACTGTTTTCTAATGTGGCCATATATGAAGTTGCTGAAGCCGATGTCACCCAAAGGTCACGTCTGTTTACTAGCACTTGACCATGAAACTTACAAGGTCATTTGTAGGCCATTCCTGGTCATGTGGAATTTTTTTAGCAAGAACCAATATTTTCCATCCAGAAGAATGAATCTGAAACACAGTTGAACATCTTGACAATGAAAACTGAAAAGTATATCTATCTCTTCATTGTTGAAGTTTATTTATAACCGAAACTGAAATGTTGGCTTTAAGTAATGCTCAATTTTTCCCGCTAAAAAAAATTTTACATGGCCAGGATTAGCCTAGAAATGAACTTGTAAGTTTCATGGTCTTGGGCAAGTAAACAGACATGACCTTTGGGTGACATCAGGTAGCCAATTGACTTTATATCTGAAGTTGCTCGATCTCTTTATATATGGCCACATTAGAAAACAGTGATATACATCTAAAAAATTAACTTGATCTTGAATTGACCTTGTAAGGTTCATGGTCATGGCCAATATAATACCTCTTAACAACTGTCTATAACTTTTTTTATCGAAAGATTTCTTGCAGACTACTAATTCTCTGAGTTTATGATTTGCAATATACATTAGGCGTATTCATAGAATCTTTTTTGGTACATGATAACTTTTGTTCAGAAAGTCGAGAACTATCATATAGAGCCATCCAAAAAAAAACTTCATCAAAGTTGGCCGAGAAAAAAAGAGGTATTTCTATTCTTAATCGAATTTATAACCTTATTTACTTGTCAAGACTGTCACATCATATGACAGCCATTGTCTATTTTACAAATTGTGACAGTCACTTGTCAAAAGTTTGACATAACCGAAAAGCTTAGACATGACCGCTATTTCCATCTCACTCGTTCATAGCCAGAGTTGATGACGTTTTTTTTTGGATGTCTCTATATAATCAGTAGACAAATCGACCGGGACCCACTTTCCATTTGTTTGCGGGGTCCTTTGATGTGGAAGTCGTTAGTTTAGTCATTACATAGACAGTGATTTTTTTTTAATATAAGAGGCAAAATAAAATGATCTATCGAAAAAGTGATATCGAAAGCAAAAATTTAGGATTCTCACGGTCGTTAAAAATTATAATTATTAATCGCTAATTAACAAACTCATTAGGACCGATAAATAAACGTTAAATCTAGTCCGGCAGATTATCGACGAATGAAAACAAACGATTCGACCCGATCAACCGATGCGAAAACAATTAAAACATTAATCTTAGTTTTAACGAGCCGTCGCGGGAAACGCCGCTCGTTTTGGAAAACACGAGCCACCCAAAACGCGCTCCATCACGAGCTCGTTATCGAAGTACTTCCAGTCTGAAGCGTCCCACTTTGGACGTTATGACCTCGCGGCCGGCACGCTTAGGCTGCCCGAAGGTGGGTAACAAGGGCTCACAGGAGATGTCTTCCAAGAATTAGAGATGGGACGTGGAGGACTCATAAACATTTCGCTTTAACGCTCGAGGCGGTAGCATTTGGTTTGGATTTTATGAGGTGTTTTAAGTAATGCGACAGTTAGTTTGTTATGTATATAGTGTGCGTGGACCCTTTTTATGTAGGAAACGGTTATAGTTGGCAGTCAGACAGTAAACGTTTAAACAACATTCTCGTATCTCTCATAAAGGCCCAAAGCTAGCTTTGAAAGTTTCGTACGTAAAGGTCAATGGTTCCTAAAATGTACATAAAAGGTACACTGTAATTATTAAGGTCCGGAAAAGTATGTGTCACGCAGAGCCGGCACTATACAACTCTATAAATCTTATTTTTAAGCACATATTTCTTGCCCCTGTATACGCCACTGTCCGTACGTAGAATGTTATTCGGAACGAAGGCTTCACGGAAACCCATATACTTTCTCCGTAAGACAGCGAGCTATTCCGATAGCGACCTGCCAGCACGGCGGTGTCAACGGGGTCGACCGCCGCACTGAAAACAATTTCTTGTCGCTAGTTAGTCACTCGTGAAATCATGTACTTTATTTACATATTACCTGATGTTGTGGATTTCTGCAATAATGGCATAGTCGTTACCATTTGTGAATATACTTTGTTACAGTTTTCCGTCCTCTCTATAGCGCCACTCAGACCAATGAGTTCCTTATATAAAATGAGGTATCATTCGTCCGAATTTAGCCCAAGAGATAACAGTACTGTTGTCCGGTCTCAGTGACTTAGATGGGAGAGCAGGGCATGGGTTCGCAATAAATTCTTAACATTAATTAATTAAAAAAAAATGTAAATATATTTAAATGTACATAGAACAAATACACAAAAAAATAATTCACGTGGGCGCCAGCAGTCATACAAACTAAATAAGATATATATATACCGTTTGAGTACTGAATATTAAGCTGTGACTACGCAGCAGGTGAAATGTTTCGTATATATATATATATCTGAGTATACAATACTAAGTTAAATTTAAATTTATGAATTTAGCCTATAATCCTTAACACCATGAAGACATGTCTCTTTACCAAATTGTTAGATTGTTTATCTGGATATAAAACTTCACAACATGTAACGTTCTCACCAAATCGTCCTCTGATTTCCTCTAACTGTCAGGTGGTTACTACCTCTAGTCCGGAAGCTGAATTCTTCGGACACCTCCAGAACAAAAGAACGGCCAAATGCAACCAACATACAATGTGCAACCAAAGTTCAATGGGCCACCAACGTTCAATGGGCCACCAACGTCCAACGTACAGCAACAATCAACAACGCTCAATGTGCAACGGCTTCCAAAGGAAAAAAAGAAAACGAGCAGCCATAAAAAAAACCCTAAAGAAAATGCTGTTATAATACACATCATGGTACGAAATATGGGGCATGTGATATTTTAGGTCTGGGAATGGTGACAGCATGTAGTGACTGTACAAGTAACCTACCTGCAGAGGTTTGCAGAGTGTCGCCCTTCTTTTCGTTAACCCTACGAGATGAGAGCGAAGTTTCAGTTTCTGGTATCACGTACAACTAGATCCTTGTGATGGTAAACCTCATGTTAACAAGCAGCATTTAGAGATCCCAGAAACAACCTAAAGGATAACCTGATTTATGTATGCCCTAGTGAACTATTTTCACAAAAAAAATTGGGGGACTAATTTTAAACAACTAGGATTACTGCAGAACAAATGGTACATACCTCTCACAGAGTTTTTTTAAAACCCGGCTTCAGAGATGCAGTTTGCATTTCTAACCTAACATCAACCATGTGGATAGATAATTTCCACTATAGGGTGATTTTCAAAAAACCTTAGCTTTCCTGGGCTACCAAAGCCTCTAACAAACTGGAAACATCACTAATTCGGAATCTTAGCGTTCTCACCACATGGATGACTGCAGATCAATCAAAAGGACCCAGGACTGTGCTCGATCTTTGCCCTTCTCCTTTTCTCAACATGGCCCCACGGAAAACGGAAACAGTGCCCTCTACAATCGCTCATTCTTCCCCCACTCCGGTACGACCAATCACATCACGAATAGTAATTACCCTTATCAGGTGCATTCTAATTGCTCTACCGTCAGCAACGATTAGAACCGCCTTGATCATGAACAAAGGAACAAATAGAAGACGAAAGGAACAAGAACGAAATTGACACGTTAAGTATGCCAGGGGGGAAAATACCTTAACAATCTTATATCCTAAAACACTCCAAAAATTCTACTTCAGAAAACACCTTAAAAATCTTATATTCGAAAACACCCTAAACATCTTACATTCGAAAACACCTTAAATGCATGGAGCTCACCAGGTTGCCAGGTGCAGATCGCACACTTTAACTCGTTCTGTGATCTGTGGTTTGACACTTCCGACTTTAGTTGAACTAGCAATTATATTAGCTAGACATTTTATTAATTAATTGCGACATTTGAATGCTGAAAGCATTGCTTGATATAACCCATGGTGTTTATACTCGCTAGAGGATGTCTAGCATCTAATATGTATGCTTATTCAACCAGGTAAAATATGTCTTTAGACTATTGAACCACAATATAACCTTACAATTTCCCAGCCTTTACTTCGCCTGGAACTATAACCACCTGTTATGTGATTTCGAATATAATCTAGTAAATACCCTGATACTTTACTACAAGCCTTAACTTATCTAGGATTAAGAAACATATAGATAATTGTATCCAAGCACTAGGAGGTAAATACAGGGGACGATCCAGTGGTGTATCCTCAATGGGTTCTGTAACATTTTATATATCCCTCTGAACTTATGGATTGCTACATATTTAACGTGGAAGGTTCATTGGTAAAAATGAACGTTACAACTTAAAAAAGATGACTGAAAATTACAAGGGTTTTACAATAAACGGATCACATATTTTATGGATTCCTTGCAATCGTCGATATATTTCGTCATCACCAAGAGTGTAAAAGACATTTAGAGTGAAATATCCATCAAAAAAATGTATTGGTACGGTTAGAAATGAGGAATTTCGGTTCGATTTGTGCATAATGTTTTGCGAATGTATCTTGCGTGGCACGTGGTCGACAATATTTACTTTAGAGTTATTTTTTTTGCTAAATACACTAATGGAAAAAATTAAAGGGTCAAAAAATGTTTCCGAATTTTTAGTGATTTTTCAGACTGCTGTATCTCAGTGAAAAAAGATCTTATCGGAGTCTAAAAAAAAAAGCATTTTGAAGCTTCAAGTTTCTAGTTTTGAGATATTTTGGCAAAAAAAATTTTTTAGAACTTTACGCAATTTTAGGAAGTAGGGTGAGAAAAACATTTTGCGAATTTTTTTGCTTTTTTTTTCAAGTCCAGAGCTTGAAAAAGTTTATAACTTAGCAAAGTATAGACCGGATAGCTTGTTTATTCAGCTTAAATTTGCTTTTTTTAAATTTCGATACGACAATTTGTTGCTGAGATATCGAACTGAGATATCGAAGATATCGAACTATATCGATTTAAATCAAAAAGGACCCTTTTGTCTTTGATCGACGATATCTCAGCAACCAACGATAGCACTGAAAATCTAAGGGCAGTTAGATTGGATAAAAACTGGAATAAAACTCCTACAAGGTTCTACTGCGATTTTTGAGAAATTTTTTTTATCTTTGACATGAATTTGAAAAAACAGAAAAAAAACGGTTAATTGATGGTTTTCCAGAACATCAACGGCTGAAATTCAAATCTTCATGAAATGACTAATGTTTCGTGTGCCTTTTACAGTTGAATATACCCCCAAAAACTACGCAAAGTTACATTACGATTTAACGAACCGTTTTCTTGTTGCAAACGTTCTTGTGGATCAGTTTTTTTGAGCTTAAGCATGTCCTAATCATGGCTAAACTGAAAAAATTTTTTTTCGAGGTTAGCCACAATTTTTTCTGCAAATACCATTGAAATTTACAAGATTAAAAAAAATTCAAAAATTTTTTTTCGAAAATTGAAAAAAAATTTTTTTTAAAGGCTTCCAAAACTTGAAATTTTATTTATTTTCACTACCGTCGGCATTAGCATTACCCAAAGCGTACCACGTGGAGGCAGCACGATCAAATTTACGCTTATTTACAGACGTGTGTGGAAGAAGCCCAAATCGCGTTTCGACCCTGTTTCATACTTGCTTAGGAGACAAATCTCTAATCGATATTCGTGCTAACTGACCACCTAAAAAAACCGTTTTTTCAAAATTACCCTTTTTCTACATTGAAAAATTTTAAAATTAAATTCAAATTTTTCTATATGACTTTTTTTCGATTTTTATCATGCCAAGGCGTCACTTGTCAGAGCCGGAAGTTGCTCGGTTTGAAGAGGGATACACCCTGCTTTGTTGAAGAGGGATACACCTTGTTGAAGAGGAATACAGACGTATGTGTAAGAAGCGTAAATCCGATCGTGCAACCTCCACATGGTACGCTTTGGGTAATGCTAATGCCGACGGTAGTGAACATCCAAATTTTTTCAAGTTTTGGAAGCCTTTAAAAAAATTTTTCACTGTTCGAAAAAAAATTCTTTTTTAATTGTGGTTTTTGTTTTGTAAATTTCAACCGTATTTGCGTGAAAAATTGTGGCTAAGCTCGAAAAAAAAATTTTTTTTTTTCAGTTTAGCCATGATTAGGATATGTTTAAGCTCAAAAAACGTGACCCTTTAATTTTTTCAAAAGTTTGACCGTTTGCAACAAGAAAACGGTTCGTTAGATTGTAATGTAACTTTGAATGGTTTTTGGGGGTATATTCAACTGTAAAAGGCATACGCAACATTAGTCATTTCATGAAGATTCGAATTTCAGCCGTTGATTTTCTGAAAAACCATCAATTACCAGGTTTTTCCTGTTTTTTCAAATTCATGTCAAGGATAAAAAAACTTCTCCTCAAAAATCGCAGCAGAACCTTGTAGGAGTTTTATTCCAGTTTTCAGAACTGCCCTTAGATTTTTCTGTGCTATCGTTGGTTGCTGAGATATCGTCGATCAAAAACAAAAGGGTCATTTTTTGATTTAAAGTACGATATCTCAGCAACAAATGGTCGTATCGAAATTTAAAAAAAAAAAGCAAATTGAAGCTGAATAAACAAGCTATCCGGTCCATACTATGGCTAAGTTAGAAACAATTTTTTCAAGCTCGTGGACTTGAAAAAAAAAAACAAAAAATCGCAAAATTTTTTTCTCACACTACTTCCTAAAATTGCGCGAAACATGTAGCTCTAAAAATTTTTTTTGCCGAAATATCTCAAAACTAGAAACTTGAAGCTTCAAAATGCTTTTTTTTAGACCTCGATAAGACCATTTTTCACTGAAAAATCACTAAAAATTCGGAGCATTTTTTTGACTCTTTAATTTTTTCCATTAGTGTATTATATATTCGATTTTCCATTGCCTAGTAACCATACATTGCGTAAAACATATTTACAGAAGACATATCAACATGTCATGGGAAATATCAAAGAAGACATACGTAATAAATTTCTGTAGCTGACAGTGGACGAAACAACAGATTTTGCGGTAATAGGGTCGTTAATTCTCCCCATATTAATAGCTAATAAAAAAAAGTATAGAAATAGTAGTAACACGTGTATTGTCTTCTGTAGATGTAAAAAATAATAATGTACTGATGTTAGTGACGACAAAAAAACTTAGTGATACAAACAAGTGTGCGAAATTCGTGAAAATAATGTGCGTGTTGTGTCGTCCTCTGTCCATGTGAACTATTTTGAATTTGTACCTTTAACTTTTCGCTGCACTCAGACTATTTAGTTTAGAGCACTTTCATCTTACTGTATATTTTGAACTTTTGGGGCAGAAAGAGGAAAATTGAAGCTCACTGGGGACATCTTCCAAAAATCAGAAATGTTTCATAGAGGACCCACAAACATGCTACTTATGGTCCTGACGTCCAGTTTGGGTTTTATGACATATTTATGACATAATGCACCAGTTAATTAAGTTTATTAAGGCGTGTAATGAGCGTGGACCCTCTTTATGTAAAAGACTTTCATAAAAAGTAATTTACCGTGTAGTTTTAGCAAAATTCTCAATTTCCTTGTTTATGTAACTTTCTATGCATGAAGAGAGGCTTCGATAAAAAAGTTGCTTTTTAGTAATTTTACGTTATGAGATTCTGCGAATTTATATAACCATTGAGATGGAATCATGCTTCGTTAGAGAAGAAATTTTGTTCAGGTTGTTGACACCAAAACTATTAAAAACCACTGACAAAATTGTTCTCTCTATCTAAGATGGTAATCGACTTCTCGAAGTTACTGATGACAAGTTAAATGGTAGGGAAATGATAGGTAGAAACAAGTGGGTTTGTTTTAATAGTATGTCAGGTACCAACAGACACATTTAGCTGCAACAAGACACGTGCAGAAGTTTCGGAAGCAACTTTCATAACTTGACGCACATTTGTTTTCAGCTTCTCCATCCGTATTGAATGAAGATACTTTCACTACCTTTCATTTCACACTCCCTGTTTTCCTAAACAGTTGAGTGTCGTGTTATAGTCTATAGTCACAGTCACATCAGGAAAGTATTCTT
Source organism: Aromia moschata (assembly GCA_029963805.1). Taxonomy (NCBI): domain Eukaryota; kingdom Metazoa; phylum Arthropoda; class Insecta; order Coleoptera; family Cerambycidae; genus Aromia; species Aromia moschata. The sequence continues at coordinate 39,925 of JAPWTK010001309.1, forward strand.
GAAACTCCAAGTAACAGTCTTCGAGAGATGAGGTCCATTGGCTTTTTACTTTTCGTCCGTCTCTGATGTAGGACTCCACCAAAGACGTTTTTTTTTGTATTTATAAACACAATTGTAAAGTCTTAGGAACTTTAAACCTCGAAATCTGTCTGAAAAAGTGAAATCACAAAAGAATATTTTAAGCCTGAACTTATCAAAGACATAACATTGGCAACGCCTATTATGAGTTGAAATTGTACTGACCGCATTTGAGATCCACTGTCGGTCAAAATATTCACATTTACGAAGTGAATGAAGTTTTTACATGGATTTAACCCCTCAAAACGTCAGCTTCCGGGAAATAATCTCGTGTCACGTCGTCTGACAGCTCGCCAACGCGTCGCGTAATTTTTGAAAACAATGCGCCTCCGTGCCAGCGTACGCACCGTCCGTGCGGCCGTTATAATTGAAGATAAAGCCCTTTTGGCGTGTGGACTAACTCCGGCGGCGGGGATTAAGCGATTAGCGGGGCGGCAGCGGACGCGGCCAATCATTAATATTTTCGCGGGGGTGGGGCGGGGGGGAGGGGCGCTAGGCTCGGTGCAGTTATTAATTTGTTTTCATTATTAGAGCGTCCGAATTAAAATGTTCGATTTAATTTAATTACATAGGTATCCCTGGGGGGAGATGCGTCTGAGACTTATTAGCGAATATCTGGAATGACAGGAATGAATTAGTCATAATCCGGACGAAATTCTGGCGCTCGCGAGATAAATCGAAAGTTCATCGTCTTTTGACTCTCGGTTAAATGTGGACAAATGGATAGAGTTATGCGTATATTTGAATCACATTTTTTTAAGTACAGCGTGTGTTTATTTACAGTGGAATAGAAGAAAAATTACGAAAAAAAAAATACAGAGATAAAAGACAATACAGAAAAATGTACCCAAATAAACGTTAAGTACACTTAAAACCATGTATCTACTCTCTCCATCCCAAATTAGTCACATTATTGTAATGAACCCTCCAAAAAAAATAAATAAATCAAAGTTGTCTGAATAAAAAATAGACGTATTTCTATTCTATCTTAAATGTATTACCTTATTAATTGTCAAAGCTGTCACATTATGTGACAGCCATTATTTATTTTACAATTATTGCGACAGTCGGTTATGTCAAAAGTTTGATATAACCGAAAAGCTTTGACATAACCTCTATTTCTATCTCTCTCGTTTGATGACTGATGACCAGATTTGATGACTTTTTTTTTGGATGTCTCTTTATTTTTTGGTTCGATTCGTTTTACGCTTTATATTATTTATTATTTGATGGCTAAGTGTTTGGTCAAGATTCTGATTGCTATACTCGTATTTACCACCAATCTAAGAAAATCATTAAATCATCATTTTTGTTTATCAATGAACTGCTAGTTCACATGTGTGAGCTGAGTTAAAATAATGGGCGACAACTTAAAAAAAAAGTCAAAAAGCCTTAAATGAATCGCCCAAATAGCCCAGACCTAAATCTTACAAAACTATTAATGGATTAATACTGGAGACAAATGTTGATGAATTCATCAACAATGTAGCAATGTACAATTGTAGCAATGCAAATGGTTTTTCAAAAAAGTAAAAAAAAGAAAAGTTACCCTAGTAACTATCTATAAAAATAAGTAATAAAACATTAATATAGCAGAAAATTACATAGTATACAAGGTGTCCCAGAATAAAGCGATAATGATTCCCCTGTTAATTTTCATTTGAAAATCACAGATGCGGATTTTGATTTTATTAGATCTTATCAATGTGACATATCGAATGATGAAAAACCAACATGTCGGCTTGTATCCTGACCAGGAGAGCTACAATGTTGTTATCTAAAAGGTATCATCTAAAAAAATAGCGGGACAATTTTTTTTGTGTGGCACTATTATTAGTGAAAGTAAAAAAGCTTATTAAAACAATTTCTAGCTTGTTAAAAAGAAATTTCAACATCAAGGAGCGTCAAACTCTGTTTTTAAATAGCTTGACGCTTCTAGATGAAAGCAATTTTTGCCCATACTGGAGTGCAACAAAACTGACGCCAATTTTAGGGTAGGAGGGACATCGTTTAATTCTCTATTGAACATTATTTTATAGTTATTAAATGTATGTATTTGTGTATGTAACCGTGATTACTGTCACAAAAATATATAAAATTTCATTTGCATTCACCAAAAGCATAAAATGAGATCAAATAAGATAAGCCACCATTTTTTTTGTGTAACAAATAAAATTAACAGTTTACATACAAAAATGTAATTGTTACTACAATTATATTTCCTAAAGTTGAGGCATTATTTTTTTTATTTTAACGGATGTACTGAAATATATAATTTTAAACCATTGCAAATATTACTTTTACATTAAATCTTGAACTTTTTGTTTCAGGTAATAGAGCCTAATACTCGCTAATCGGTGCCGGCCATTTCCACGCGCGGTAAGACCATTTCATTTATCACGAAAATATGAAATCCCCGAATGCAATTAAATCCGAAATTAATATCTATTTTTACGAGAAACTATTAACCCGGACTCGACCCTTTTCTATTGTCTCAAGATGGCGAGGGAAATGATATAAAGACTCCCCGACAATAAAACAAAATTATGGTCAATAAATACGGGCTCCGCCTTAAGGCGCCCTTCTGTTTCTCAGTGTGAGTAATATCTATTTTATGTGGCAGTAACTTTATGAATCTCGAATACACTAAATATAATGGTGCGGATGATACGGTTCTCCTCGATATTTCTGGTTGTAAATTCCTGATTCCCAGCTGGGATTGCAATCAACAATAACTTCGTTTTATGGAGGAAGCCAAGCCGGTAGAACAAATGCATTTGAATGCGTGTTTCGAACACACCGTCGTGTTTTAATAGAGATCTTAACTCTAATAAAAAAACTTTCACCACACTTTTCTTGTTATAATGTAAAGGAGGAGGGTCGATTTGGGCTGTTTTTTGCCCCAAACTATTTTGGGTGAAAAATCTGGAAACATTTTTTTAATGTCTACCAACAATATGTGGATTTTACCCTAAACGGGCTAACAACCTACTCGTAATCTTCAAATTATGGACAGCATGATAAAACATTTCTGCTTGAATTGCAGCAACTTGCTCCCTACAACCCCTTTCAATTCCTCCTAAGATGAATTTGAGGTGTTTTAACTTGTTTCGGTGCATACCTATTTTTTTTGTCGTTATGATATTTGTTTAAAAAAATGTTGTTTGGTGATTTGCATAGTTTGAGTAGCAAATACGAGACGCGTTCATAAAGTAAGGGCCGTTTGGTCACAGAAAAAAATGTACTCATAAGAAACAAATTTTATTGTCATATTTAGTTAGGTACAATCTTACTTTACTTCTCTACATAATCGCCGTTCACTTCTAAGCATTTTTCGTACCGCTGCACCAGCTTCTTTAACCCCTCTGCATAGAAGCTAGCCGCCTGAGAGTTGAACCAGTTGACAACGGCGTTTTTGAGTCCCTCTTCGGTTTCAAAACGTTGTCCACCGAGCCACTGTTTAAAATGCAAGAAGAGGAAGTAGTCGCTAGGTGCAAGGTCGGGACTGTACGGTGGGTGGTCAAAAAGTTCCCAACGAAAATCTTGAATTTTCTCATTGGTTTTGGCAGCAGTGCGAGGACGCGCGTTATCGTGGAGGAGGATTATGCCAGATGACAGTTTCCCGCGGCGTTTGTTTTGGATCGCACGTCTCAATTTTTGAGCGTTTCGCAGTACACGTCAGCTGTAATTGTTGTCCCACGTTCCATGAAATCAACCAAAAGAACACCGTCTTTGTCCCAAAAAACTGTAGCCATCAATTTTCGACTTGTGTACTGAGTCTGCTTAAACTTTTTCGGTTTTGGTGAAGATGAGTGTCGCCACTGCATCGATTGCAGTTTTGTTTCTGGGTTGGCGTAGGATACCCACGTCTCGTCCCCAGTAACAATGTGAGAAAACAAATCATCTCCATCTTGTTGATAACGTGCCAAAAACTTTCGTAAACTAGACATTCTTTGCTCTTTGTGGTGGTCGGTGAGCATTTTTGGTACCCACCTTGCACACAATTTGCGGTATGCGAGGTTTTCTGTGACAATATTGTAAACAGTAGTGCGTCCAAGTTGAGGAAATTTGTTAGCCAGGCCACTAATCGTCAATCGACGATCAGATCGCAGTGTTTGGTCCACTTGTGAACCGATTTTATCGGTCTGGATACTGGGCCTGCCACTCCGCTCTTCCTCATGGACATTTGTTCGGCCATTTTTAAAATCACGGCACCATTGTCTAACCTTTCCTTCACTCATAACTGTAGGTCCGTAAACCAGGCATAACTCCCGATGAATTTCAGCAGCCGACGATCCTTTTGCACATAAGAAACGAATCACAGAACGCACTTCACAGTTGGCGGGATCAACGATTTTCGCGGCCATTGTTCTTTGCATTCACGGACAACAATACGACTTCAGAATCAAAACAAATGACGCTGTAGCTTCGCAATGAGTCAGTAGATGGCGCTGCAGTAGTAAAACTGTGCTTCGAAGCGCCAATATTTTTATATAAGCAAACGGCCCTTAGTTTATGAACGCGCCTCGTAAATAAAGTGATTTTTCAAATGTATGTAAATCACATCACTTTCTTTCTTACAAAAGAAGAACCACTAATTTATTGCCGACGTTTCGTCCAATGCACTTAGAATCCTTCAGGACTACATTGTAACAGAGAATTACGTCTGTTTTCTAATTTTGCTAATTGTTCTCTTAGTTTCGAAATATGTTTGAGACTCCTGTAGGTGTTTGTTCAATAGTTATTTCTGATATCTTCAAGGAAATCGACAGCTTGTCTCGGTTACAACAAACACCTACAGGAGTCTCAAACATACATATTTCAAAACTAAGAGAAAAATAGCGAAATTAGAAAACATACGTAATTTTCTGTTACAATGCAGCCCTGAAGAAGTCTAAGTACATTGGATGAAACGTCGGCAAAAAATTAGTGCTTCTTTATTTGTCCAACATCCCCAAAAACAATTCCTTTGTCAGCTTATATTTTATGGATGCAACTGATAACTATAACTTTCATTTCCGCTTACCAGTGTATTATTTAGTACTTTGGGGTCCTTCAACACCCAAACTAACAAATTTTGGACTTACGTGAGGTTAGTTAAATAGGCTTGACACAAGGAATATGTGATAGCGTGTTGTAAAGACCTTTCAGGAACACTTATCATGTATTTCTTAATGCGTGTTCAATATTTTACTGTGTGATTTTTTAAGTACTTGTAAGATAAATAGTAAGTTACTTTTTATCTTAAATATGTGGTTCAATACGTTTCATTTCCAAGGTACAGAGTGTTAAGATGTTAATGTTTTTTTTTTCGTATTTTTTTCCATAGTATTAGTATTTTTTTAAAACTAATCTTTGAAATTTTCTACTTGGTGCTAATCTAAAGAATAGCACAAGATGTTACAAGATACAAATACATATCTAAAAGTTTAAAATTTATAAGGGTGTTTTGCCCCTTTTGCCCCACCCGATTTTTTTACGACAGTACTGCTTGCTTTTGTCATATGTGTCACAATTTTCGAATTATTTAGCAAAATATCCCTCTGTAAAAGTTCTACAAAGCCACTCTTAACTTTGAAGTAATGTTATGAAACAGTTGACTAATAATTTTACTTAGTTGTTTACGATTTTTAGCACTCTGTATCTTGGAAAATTAGCATATTTGACCAAATATTAACCTTTAGACTGCCGGTTGGCTCATATATGGGACAGTAATAAAATAATAGATTTAGTGATGAATACAGATATTATAGTGAATTTTTTCCCATTTCATAGGCTCTCTGATCTCTAAAGGATACAATTGAAATTCTTTCTAGTCGATCGAGGTACCCAAACTACCCCTAGCGAGGGGGTGAAATATTTAAAAAAGTCGTTATTGAACTTGTATTCGTTATTGAACTTTTTTACTGATTTTTTTAGTAAATAGCCTGTAAAATCTGTAAAATGTATCCTAACATTTTCCGCAATTGATTGAGATGCCGAAACTACCCCTAGCGAGGGGGTGAAATTTTCAAAAATTCGTTATTAGGTGGGTATTGACTCTTTACACGATTTTTTTTCGGCAGCACGCTGTAAAATCTGTAAAATGTACCCTAATATTTTGCGCAATTGATTGAGATGCCGAAACCACCCCTAGCGAAAGGGGTGATATTTTCAAAATTCTCTATTGAACGGTTATCGACTTGTATTGTATCGGTTATTTCAAATGAAAATGTTTTTTACATAGAATAATTATTAGTTTTTTACTTGAATTACTATATTTAGGATAAATAATAATTTTTTTTAGCGATACTTGAATATAATGTGTTCGATTGAATTCGAATGTAAAACATTGAATTTCTACCTATGATTATATAAATATATAAGTATAAAAATATATACGTATGAAAATATGTAAGTCTAGGGATGAAGAAAAAATATTATTTCAGTGTAACTGATCGCTTTTTTCATGTTTTTGATTTGATATTTATCCTGTTACCTATATACGGAATAAAATTCTTGAATAATTTTTCACGTTTCCGGGTGTGCTGTTCAAACAATTTCACTCAATTTCACTTAAAAATAAATATATAGTAATTTACACAATCTGAAAATTTTTAACATTGGCCCGACCGTTGCCAGCCGGCCTGGCATATATGAGCCACCCGTGACCTCGGCAACTACTCTAGATGTATTAGATGTTTATATATATAAACTTTGCCCCTCAAAAATATCCATTTATAAGGGAAAAATGCCGGCAGTCTAAAGGTTAGTAAGAACTTTATAACTTTTTTTTTTATTTTCTTAATGCTCATTATCTATTCATTGAATAGGCAATAACTCATTGAAATAATTTTCGCAATACCAATTAGACGTTAAAGTCAGACATTTCTTCGTTTAACACAGTCGTCATTCATAGATAAAACCCTATTCAACAAAACGCAAATGCAAATCAAGTTTATCTCCGAAAGAACTATTTACAGATAAAAATAAAGCTATTCAGTGCAAGAACGCAACGCACTTAGAGAGAGTTTAACCGCTTAAGCATCAAATAGACAAACTTTTGCAAGTTTTTTCAATTGACATAAAATTTGAGAAATCGGTCTCAAAAAAAATTCAAACCAGGTATATATCAAATTAGGTATAAATCGGTTGGTTTTACAAAAATCTCATCCGCCACATTGAGTTCGCCATCTTGAATTAAAGAATTTTCAAATCTGACTATAGATTAGTAATCAGAGGCCCAAAAAATCCCTCTAGACTAAGTTTAGCGTTAATTTATTTATTTTTTGAAAATTTTGTCCGCCATATTGGATTTGCCATATTGCATTTTTTCAAATCTAACCTCAGATTCGTAATCAGCGACAAAAAAAACTCTTAAATACAAAATTTGGCATAAATAGGTTAATTTTTGGAAATTTTGTCCGCCATCTTGGATCCGCCATATTTGATTTTCCAAATATCCTCAGAATCGTAATCAGCGACCCCAAAAACCTTTTCATTTAAATTTTCACGTGAATCCATGATGAACTGACTTTGACTTAAAAAAAAAAAACATTACATATCATAGAAATTTCGAGTTTGAGACGCCATTTTGGAAACCACCATCTTGGATTTTCATTTGCAATCATGTTAAATCTAAAAAGCGTCCATGGACGCAAGATATTCATCTTTCTACCATGCTCGATATCGATTCTGAAATCTTGATTTATTGAAAAATAATTATTCAAAATCGTAGATTTTCACTCAAAAAAGCAAACATAACCTATGAAAATGCAATTTTCATCAAATAGCAAAAGCATTTTCGGAAAGATCATGAATTTTACGTCGAAATTGACTGGTTTGAATTTTTTTTGAGACCGATTTCTCAAATTTTATGTCAATTCAAAAAACTTGCAAAATTATATACTTTGCCTATATTTGGGACTTAAGGGGTTAATACACAAAGGTACATTGAAACATCTGATTATCGTGTTCTATAGGACCTTGAAAACAAGCCTGAATAGTTCCAGACTTTTGTACTTTAAATTTAATAGTCTGGGCTCAAGAAACTATTCATTGAAATAAATTTTCTGGGAGTTAACTCGGTCTACGTTGTAGAGTTTAAAGCCGTCTGGTATCTCCCTTCTAAGAAAATTTCCTATAAATTTTACGTCTTACATCGCGTGCCCACAGCAATAACCCTTTATACATTTGACGCTTCTTTACAGGCACTCTCGTCTCGTCTGGTAATACTGACTTATCCTTTAACCTGTACTGTCATTAAATAAGCCTCTGCACGAAGATGGGGATGGTAAATAACGGTGCAACTAGGTTCTAGCTTGCAGTAAGAATTTAAGTATAAGATTCCGTTAGAATATTACAGTAATAAATATATTTTTTCCAGGCAGATAAGGTGAAAGACTTTCGTTGACTTTCTGGTATACGTAGAATATCTGTCATTTACATTTGTAAATTCATTATACAGACTGTCTCATAAAAAACGGCCAAAGCCATAACTCTGTGAATATGTTAAATACATTTTTGAAAATCTGGAATTTTATATTTGCCTAAGGGGCGCTCTTTTTAGCATATAAAACATGGCGGTACTATTTCCGGTATTCCCGGAAGTGACCTATTATAATTTTTTTAAATGATATCCTGTATATTTTTTTCGATATTTCCACTAAGTGTAAAATTTCCTTTCCGATGATGTACACAAGTCGATATTTCCCTCTCAACAAACCCCTAAAATTTAATTCTTCCTGGGGTAAGATATATTGCAATTAAATTATCGAATGTGCCATGGAAAGTAAATGAATTGATTGCACTAATATTAACAAACAATACAAAAATATAAAAACCACCTGCCTATAAATATTGTTGAAATTTACGATCACCTTGCTCAATACACACTTGGCATCTCCTTCTTACTGCATTCGCCCCATTCAGAATAATATTATGGGGTATTTGCCGACAAGCATTGGTAATTATCTGCCTTAAAATTTCCACATTTTCCGGTCGTAATAAATAAACAATATCTTGAAGATGACCCTATAACCAAAAGTCCAGTGGGGCAAGGTCTGGCGAACGTGCGGGCCATCGAATTGGTCCAGATGTTCCTTCCACTTTCTGCCAAATTTGTCATTTAAATAATTAATATTTAATCTGGCATTATGGGTAGGAGCCCCATCTTGTTGAAAATAGATTGTGTTAAGCGTTGCAAGGGGTAATTCATCAAGAAAATTTTCAATTTCGTAGGTCAACTTTTGATAGTACTTTTCACGATTTAGCACACCATCTATGAAAAACGGTGTGCTAAAAAAATCTTTGAACATTACTTTCCACAATAATTCGAGGATTTTCCTGGCTCCAATATCGATGAATATTCCTATTAAAAATGCCACTGCTGTTAAAAGTACATTCATCTGTCCAAATAATTTTTCTCGGAAAAAGTGGATCTTGTTCCACCATATTTAAAAAAAAAAACTGACAAAACCGTATTCTTCTCACTTGGTCATTGTCTTCTAGTGCATGGACTTTTTGCGGTATGTATGGCTTGTATTTATGCTTTTTAAGTATATCATTAACAGTTCGTTTTGATGAACCAATGTTGCTGTCTATCTTTCTAGTCGAAGTCCTTGGATTTTCTTGCACAGTAAGAAGAACATTTAATTCCTCCTCTTCTTGAAATTGACGTACTGTCTTATGTGGTTTTTTGAAAGCACCATAGGCTCTCAAATTGTTTTCACGTCTTGCAAATTTTTGGTGGTCGGAAACCTTTCTCTATAAAGCCGCACCGCTTGCCTACTGCTTTTATTGCATTCGAAATACACTTGTAACATTGATATGTTACAAGTGTATTTTTTAATCATCTAACTGATGTTAGATGATTATAATTCATTTTTAACTTTCTGAGTTCTAATAAATCACTAATCAAGATGCGACAACCAACAAGACTATCAGAGAAACTAAAAATTATATTAAATGTCATTTTGTTGACAACTGTGTTTTTGTGTTTCATGGCACATTCGATAATTTAATTGAAATATATCTTACCCCAGGAAGAATTAAATTTTTAGGGGTTTGTTGAGGGGGAAATATCAACTTGTGATAAACCATTGGAAAGGAAATTTTACACTTAGTGGAAATATCGAAAAAAATATACAGGGTCTCATTTAAAAAAATGACAATTAGGTCCCTTCCGGGAATACCGGAAGTAGTACCGCCATGTTTTATATGCTAAAAAGATCGCCCCTTAGGCAAATATAAATTTCCAGATTTTCAAAAATTTATTTAAAATATTCACAGAGTTATAGCTTTGGCCGTTTTTTATGAGACAGTTTGTATATTGGGCATGATGAATCAGGATGGCTGTGAAACAAGTATAACAATATCTTCAATAATACACTAGGTGCAGAAATTAAGGGATATAAAAAATCCCAAATTTTTAGGTGATTTTCAAAGAACTGTAACTTGGGAAAAATGATCGTAAGGAAAGGAGAAAAAAAAGTAAATTGAAGCTCCTAGTTGAAACTGAAGTTTCTAGTTTTTGGATCTTGAGTTTACATTTTTTTTCGCATCAGCACTTTTTGAGTCATCAAAGAAAACCATCGAAAAAAAATTTCCAAATTTTTGCTTGTCTTTTAAAAAGGTCCACAGACCTCAATACATTTTTTTCGATATGTTCATCATAAAGGTCTTTTAGATAATTTAATTACACCGGCACAAAAGAAAAAGTGGTCATTACTTTTAACCAGACCCATCAAGGGTTATGTATTTCGATGCACTGAATCCGAATTTGAGGTCGGTTTAACCCGTACACCCTCAAAATTTTGAGTAAATTGCAAAAAAACGCTAAAAATCGCTAAAAATGGCAAAAAATGCAGTTATGCAAGCGATAATTTTTTTTACGAACTAGATCAAGTATGTTTATTATGTATTTCGATGCGCTGAATCCGAATCTGAAGTTGAGTTAGCTTGTCAACCCTCCAAATTTAGAGTAAATTGCAAAAAAACGCTAAAAATCGTAAACATTTATGAAAACATTATAAAAACGAAAAAATTTTTTTCGAACTAGGTCTGGTATGTTTTTAGTGTATTTTGATGCGCTGAATCCAAATCACAAGTTGATTTAGCTGGTAGACCCTCCAAAGTTAGAGTAAATTGCGAATAACCGCTGGAAATTGCTAAGAAATCGTGAAAAATTGCAATTATGCAAACGAAAAAGAAAAAATGTTAAACTAAATCAAGTATTTTTCTTATGTATTTTAATGCGCTGAATTCAAATCCGAAGTCGGTTTGGCTTGTACACCCTCCAACTTTAAATAAATTGCGAAAAAACGTAAAAAATAGTCAAACTCGTAAAAAATAGTCATGAAGTAGTAGATAATATCAAAAAATAGTATTGTTCTTACTCACAGTAATAAACAAACCAAGATTCCTTTCAAATTATACTATAACATCAATAGATTGTAATTTGAATTAAAAAAAAAGACTTTCCTTGATTTTCCACTGTTCTTCGCTTGTATCGACTACAGTGAGGAATAAGGAGAACGATTTCATCAAGACATAAGTGAAATGGAGAATTGGTATCAAGGAAGATGGAATGTCAACATGATGGCCGATATTTGCTGGACTTTAAAGAGAGAAATAACGATAGAAAATAGAAAACGAAAGAGAAACCTACTGCATAGAACATTCGAAGAAAAAGATTTCGATACAAACGAAAAACAGTGTAAAATCAAGGAAGGTCGTTTTTTTTTTAATTCTAATTACAATCTATAGATATTATGGTATAATTTGACAGGAATCATGGTTTGTTTATTACTGTGAGTAAGAACAATACTATTTTTTGATACTATCTACTTCATGTTTTTTACGATGTTCTGCTGTTTTTAGCGTTTTTTTCACAATTTATTTAAAGTTGGAAGGTGTACAAGCCAAACCGACTTCGGATTTGAATTCAGCGAATCAAAATGCATAAGAAAAATACTTGATTTAGTTTGAGAAATGTTTTTTTTCGTTTGCATAATTGCAATTTTTCACGATTTTTTAGCAATTTTCAACGGTTATTCGCAATTTACTCTAACTTTGGAGGGTCTATCAGCTAAATCAACTTGTGATTTGGATTCAGAGCATCAAAATACATAACTCTAGATGGGTCTGGTCAAAAGTAATGACCACTTTTTTTTTGTGTGCCAGTGTTATCTTTAATTTTGTTATTGAGCCCCATACGATGATTTTTCGCTGGTTAATGACAATGCAAGTATGGACTATTGCTAAAAAAACTTAACTTAAAAGACGTGAAATAACAAAAAGTGAAAAATCTATCCTTACATTGATTTTAACACAAACGACAATTTCAATCATTCCGAGAACAATGAAAGAAAAACTGCAGTGCTTTGAAACTATCAAGGTTTCTTTAGGGTACTTACTTTAAGGTTGCAAAGTTGCAGTCAATTTCCTTAGTCTATCCATTATTTGCAATGTTATGGCCAAGTTATGCAAATATCCCTAATTATGCAATTTTTTACATCTTTTTCAATCAACAATTTCGTTTATCTAAAAACAATCACTGCTACTTGTAAAGAATACTTTACACTTTTCAGTAGTAATTCATTGTTAAAGTCAACAATGACATTTTTGCTTTGAACGGTGATAACTCAACGAAAAATCATCGTACATGGTTCAATATCAAGTCAAATTAAAGAGAATTAAATTACTTATCTAAAAGACCTTTCAAAAACTAGAAACTTGGAACTTCAATTTCCTTTTTTTTCCTTACGACCATTTTTCCCCAAGCTACAGCTCTTTGAATATCATCTAAAAGGGGAGGGTCGATAAGGCCGGTTTTCGACCCAAATTGGATTTGGGTGAAAAAATTTAAAAAAAAATCCTGTAGCATCTACTGATGAACTAAGTCGATTCCACCCCAAACGAACCACCCCCACCCCCTCCTAGCTTCCCCCAACCACCCCTCAAAATAATGAAAATACCATCACTTGGTAAGAGCATGTTCAAGATGTATGTGTATTTCTATGTTTTTGGGGTCGCTGAAGCACCGAATGTGACCATCAAAAATCATTTTTAATTGCCCATTTTCCCTCTAGCACCCCCTTACCACCTCCTGAAAGGGGTCGAAGTTTCAATTTTCGTATAAAATCAAAATGTATGTGTATTTCTATGTTTTTGAGGTCGCTGAAACCGAATATAACTACACAAAATAATGTCCACCTACTCAATTACCCCCTAACATTGAATGCTCTCACAATCATTAGAAAGAACCCAGCAATATTCATATGGAAGTTATCTCTCGGTAAATTGCGCTGACGCTCTTGGAAAAAAGAGGAGAACCAAAGTTCCCATGGACACAGAGCTCAACATTCCAACCATCCAAAGTCGATTCACCGTTTATAGTATCTATGTTATAAACTTCAACGTAGATCGACGTAATTATGATTTGGTACTACGCTTGGCGCGAAACTTCTAATTCGGTCAGTTGCTACTGTGTATGGATGTAGTACGATTTAATATAAATGTTTTACGTTTAATTATATAATTCGACCAAAATGGGCAATTAAAATGGTTTTTGATGGTCACATTCGGTTTCAGCGACCCCAAAAACATAGAAATACATACATCTTGATTTTATACGAAAATTGGAAATTCGACCCCTTCCAGGGGGTGGTAAGGAGGTGCTAGCGGCAAAAGGGGCAATTAAAATGATTTTTAATGGTCACATTCGGTTTCAGCGACCCCAAAAACATAGAAATACACATACATCTTGAAAATGCTCTTACCAAGTGATGGTATTTTCATTATTTTGAGGGGTGTTTGAGGAAAGATAGGAGGGGGGGGGGGTCCGTTTAGGGTGGAATCGACTTAGTTCATCAGTTACTATAACAGTTAGATACTACAGGAATTTTTTAAATTTTTTTCACCCAAATCCAATTTGGGTCGAAAACCGGCCTTATTGACCCCTCCCCCTTTGTATGTCTATAAATAAAATTTTGTGAGTACCAAAAATATTTTTGCTTTTATTTCATGTTATAATTGTATTTACTTACATTTTAATAAGAAACATGGAAGAATCTAATCTAATTAGAAAATTGTTAATGATATGTGCATATTTAAGTTTATAAATTTGAGAATATTTGTCAATCGTTCAACTAACTTTTTGGGAAAACATTATTAGTTTCGTCAATGAATTGAGCTACACAAGAATGCTTTCAATGTGAACTGCTTATTGAAGAAGACATAATAGTCACATGCATTTTGAAACAACGAACAGTTTGATTTACATACATGAATTACTACATAAGTATATCAATGTGTTCCCCTCTTTTCTTTACAAAGAAAAATGTCACTTGGATTGTTTAAAGAAAAAATGTCACTGGAATGGATTTTTACTCTAGGCGCTTTAGGCGGCGAGAGAAATTTCTTTTTGGTTAAAGATTTTGAGACTAAGGAATTTCGTTATTATCTAATTATGGTTTTGTTTTTATCGATATACATTTAATAAATACACAAAAATGATGCAGTGGCACGTAAACCCCATGAAATTATTCAAATGCACGCCACTGATCGGGTTAAGCAAAGGCTTAATAGCGATCTTAACTTTCGTTAGCGGTGCGGTTCAAGTCACTAGCCATATTTTTCTGAACGATGTCATAACAATAGGATCTAGTAGGTGCAACCGGTCGTATTGAATATGTGACTGTTTTTTTCTTTACGAGTCAATTCCACGCACCTTCTGGATGGTTTAGAGGTATCGAGCACGCGAGTCTGGGAGATTTACGCGGTCAAATAACGCAAAAGTGAACCCGTTGAGCATGAGCGGGACAGTGGAGGTATTTTCCGTGGGAGAATCTGTACCACTCAATAAATAAGAGCTTTTCCGTTTTAGTTAATTTTATGAAGTATACAATTTGAGCATTCGCTATAAATTTATATTAATATGGGATTAGTAACAAATAACAACACTGTTCTGCATGAAAATCCTCCCCGCAAAACTAAATTGTCGTAGCAAAATCTACAGAATAGCAACAACATATTTTGATTGATTGCAAAGCAGGTATAAGGATGTACCCATTTACCTCCTCTGCACATAAAACTAGAGTTAATGAAATAATTGTAAAAGCCTTAAATACGGAAATTCACGCGCATAAGTGAGGCAAATCTTAAAGAAGGAATATACGTTAGGCCGCAAATACGAGAACTTTTTTAAAGACGAAAATTTTGAAACTACACTTTCCAAAAAAGAAAATAGGGCGTGAACTGCCTTCAAAAATATATGTAGCAACTTCCTAGGTAACAAGAAATCGGAGAACTACAAAGATCTAGATGAAGAACTTATCCAATCTTACGTTGCAACATGTCACTTAAGCTGCATTTTCTGCACTTCTATTTGGAATTCTTCCTTGACAGTTTAGGTGTGGTTTCAGACGAACACGGCGAAATATTTCACCAGCTAATTGCTCAAATGTAGAAGCGGTATAGTGGAAAATGGACCCTAAACATATTTGTTGGGCCCTCAAAAAGCGATCCCGGCGAATATAAGCCAAAAAATATAACAAATAATAATTTTTAATTGTAATATTTTTTTTTTCGATACAAAATGAAGTATATTTTGTAAAAAAAGTGTTTTTTTTTTAATTGTATAAATTATCTTCGAAAATTTATTAGGTTGATTATGGTTTGGGTTTCTCATATTTTATATTCTTCTTCCCTTGTCTAAAAACATATGGGTGATAGGTAAAAACCTAGCCCATATTTGAATTTAGCACATTACAGTAGACACAAAAAACCCAAAAAAAAAATATCAGGGAGCGACAGAAAAATTCAAAACAGAACAGTGCAATTATGCACTTATTAATAATCATAAGTTAATGTTTAGATAATAATAAGTATAGATAATAATAAGTTAATCTTAATAATGACGAGTTTAGTTATCGATAATTCTCAAGTTCCGAAATTATTTATGTTCCTAAATATAGATGTTTTTAAAAATTAGTACCAAATAATGTATTGCTTTAGTAGATACTGTTGTAGAATGTGTTTTTTTCTGGATAGTAAACGATAACTAAATTTATAATCCGTTATTTGACTATTTTAGAACCAACAACTCGCTTTCAATTTTATTTAAATACATAGACAAATATTTGAAATGGAAGTACTTATATAATAGTGATATTTTTTTTAAAAATAAACTGTCATGTATTTTCTCATACCTCATTAACATAAATGAACCTACAGATTTATTGTTTCTAATCCACCAGTTTACAGATACAGTTTTTTCTTTTCAAAAAAATATTTTTTTTAAGAAAACAGTTACTCAGGTCAAATGGACCATTATTTAAATTTCCATATTACTTTTTGAATATATACATATAGATACCGTGAATTCATAAGTTAATTTTTTTTTGTCTTCCAAGGTCTTCTGGTGGTCATACTTTGATTTTTTTTCAAATTTCGTTTGAAATCTTTTTGATATTATAGCCTTCTATTTAGTTAGGTCTAGTAGTCACCTCCAAGAATATGATGTGAGTTCCATGCTTCCTTGCGAAAATATGAGAATTTCAAATTGCATCCGCTGCATCTGCTATGGAATAAATTAACAGATTTTATTGTTTATTATCATATGATTTTTTTCACTACTTCTCTATATTTCTGTTTTTGTTAAAGTATATTGAAATATCTACATAAACAGAAAAAAATAGTATTTGTTTTATATCTAAACAGCAACATTTACAAAGTAGGAAAAATAAAACATTGCATGTCAATAATTTTCTATAATACTAAATAACACTAACTAATGCCCATTGTTTTTTAACTGACCTGAAAAAATACGAAACTCAAAATATTTTCGATCCTCTTCTATTTTTTCCATATTTTCTAAAAAAAAAAAGTAAACAAAAATGAGTGACCTTTTACAAGCATGACGATGGTTTTATGGGATGAGTATTATTAGGATTTTTATGTCTTTAGCAACTCAGTGCAATGTGGATAAAAAAACACACAATAATTATTTTCAAAATGAGAGACACAATAACAATAATAATCTCACTTAGCAAAACACAATCCTTTTGACTCATTCTGTACTTCGTACAACTTAATGAATAACATGTTTTCTTTATTATTAACCTACTTATTTAAAAAAACGCTGCAGATACGCTCAGAACACCAAACGAATGTAATATTTTCCCTGTAAAAACTGAACCATTAATTAGCAGAAGGAAACGCCACTCCTGCTGGAATAATAATCCCTTAATGGGGTAATTACTGGAGTTTAAGATACAATAACACATTTTTATCGCCCCGGGACATAGCGCCGTTCGCCGAACGAACTCGTTTATACCGATGATAACGTGAAGGTATGTCAAGTTAATAATTCTTTGCAAATTGAACGTAAATGTGCGAATAGCACGCCTGCGATATTGCCCACGGGTGTCCATTGTTTACCAGCATCTACCATTCACCCTGCATATAAATATCAGTGGTTACTCGTATCTAGAGGGAGGAAATATAGTTAAAATAACAATAAATAATAGACACGTACAGCAAATAAAGTTTTAAATTGGTTTGTTAAACTTTTACCCATCTTTATAACAAGCCATTAAAAACAAAAGTCATCAAATCTGGCTATGAACGAGAGAGATGGAAATAGCGGTCAGGTCGAAGCGAAACCTGGTTGTCAAACATTTGAAGTGGCTGTCACAATTGTAATGTACATAAATAATGGTATTCATATTTAATGAAGAGCTGAGGCATATTTCACTTGGAATTGAAAATATTTTAGACATGCCAGTAGAATCACCTGAAACTCGATATATAGGGGAGAGTTGCCTATATCGTAACACTTTTTATATTTTAATTTTTATTGACTACAAATGAAGACCCACTATTATGATAAACTATTAAGCACACGTAATGACATTTACTAATACATTTATTATTTTTGAAATTCAAACGTGTGCAGTGAAAAATAAAGGTAGCGATTTTTCTAAAGCGTTACACACGGTACGATTTAGGAGACATGTTTCCTAAATTGTACCACCCATATCCTAAATAGTACCCCTATGCATTTATTGCATCAAGAACCTCCTATAAACAAAACACAAGATTTTGCATTTAAACTATTTATTACAAACTATTTTTTAAAATCTACTTGCAAGCTACACAAACGAATTTTTTTAACCCTAGATTTTACACCTGCACATGCCTCATGAACCCATGAAGAGCAAACTAAACATTTTACCATATCCTCTACAGAATATTCTTCGCATACAGAACAAAACCATTCATCTAGTTGTATTTCCACAGTACAATCAACTAGTTGTGAGGTAGATGGTAAATCTAAATCTTTATGTAAATTTCGTTTCACAGAAATTATTTTATTTTTTTTATTGGTGACACTTGGTAATTTAGACTTTATAGGTTTTAATTCGTTCGGCTTTGTCTTTGACATTTTCATTTTTAATTCCTTTACCTTAGCTTGTGCAGCTTGCAATTCTTTTGCCGCCTGCAAATCATTTTTGTATGGGCTAGCTGTCAGAACAGCAGCTCGTTGAATAGATGTTATTTTAGCTTTGCCTCGTTTTGAAATTTTTATTTGTGGTTTGGGTAATGGGGATAAAGCTTCAATTGACACATTGAGTTTAGGAGCATCAACTAATAGATTGTCACACGCTACTACAGGACTGGATGCTGCAATTAATGGGATATTTGTTTCATCTCCAGGAGCTGCTTCACCTCGAACACTCTCAGCAAGGTGTGTATTTGCATTTACATCTTCAGTGACGAGTAATACGTCGACAGCAACATCTTCAGTTGAATAAAGATATCTAGCTGGCAGAAAATCTGTATCTTTAAATACAGTTCGATCAATCGGCCAAATTCCACAACAGCGAAAACCATTAATAGAATTTTCAATAGTAGCTGCCTTTGCATAGGCTTCAGCTACTAATTGCGTAACTTGATACTGCGTAACACAGAGTCCTGGATTTGTTCGCAGCCACTTTTCCACTGCTTGGATATAGTAGCTTTTTAAGGGTTTAAAAAAAGTCCTATCTAAGGGCTGAACTCGATGGGTCGTATGACCAGGCAACTGCAATATTATCACCCCAGATTTTCTAGCCAATTCCACAGCCTCCAAGTTTTTAGAGTGAGTTGTATGGTCATCTAATACTAAAATAACTTTTTTCTCATTATTTGGTTTAACAGTAGCAATGAAATGCTTCAGCCATTTAACAAAAAGTTCTCTGGTCATGTAACCTGTTTCGGAAACATCAACTAAGCCCCCAGGCGAAGCACCGACCTTCAACTCGTTGGCCATGCGCATTCGTTTAAAAATCAACATTGGGGGAACGTAAGCTCCAGATGCACTAGTGCAACACACGATAGTTGTGTTTATACCTCTTTCCCCGCTAGAAATTGACCCAACTTGACGTTTTCCTTTTTTAGCTAGCACTTTCTGGCAATTATTTTGCACAGTGCTGATACCAGATTCCTCAACATTAAATAAACGAGTGGATCCATCTGGTTTTCATCAACAAGTTTCGTCAAAATGTCAAAAAATTCATACACGTTCTGTTTGTTAAACCCTTTTACCCGTGCCGCCATTGACGTTGGCTCTGGTTCTCGTAGTGTTATATCTTAATGGCGTCCTGCAAAAGCGTAAAACCATTTCTTCCCTGCCATTTCAGTTTCCCGATTAAAGTTATGTGGAATTTTGTTTTTTTTTTCGGCAATTTGATATGCTAGTTTTCGCACATCCTTAATAGTGAGACCAAATAGTAACTCTTCTAGTTTAAGAATATGGTCGGCAAGTTCTCTTTCAATTTTAGGGGATAGAGTAGTTATACGACCAAGAGATTTGGTACCATCGTTAGCTTTAACATTTTTGTAGTCCAAGTGGCGTTTCAGTGTGGGCTTAGGAATACCATACTGCCGACAACATTCATTAAAGCCCATGTCTCCATTTCGGTAAGCTGCAAGGGCCCTTTCCATATCTGCCTCCTCCAAGCTCCATACTTGCGTTTCATCATTCTGCAACATAGTATATTATAATATACATATATACTAACATACATATTAACACAAGCTCCTAATTCGTACCGGTACGAATTGGGAATCACACACGGTACGATTTAATCCAGGCACGGAACCTTAAACTAACGGTTTTTTATACGCATTTTTGTTACTTACGCGCTTAATTAATTATATTACAATATTTAGTACATAAAAATAAGTAAAACGTACCTTAGTGGTTATTATATCCTTAGCAGTAAAGTGGAAAAACTACAGCAACACCCACTGATTTGAGGAAAACTGTTCTAAAGGCATGTAGGGTAGTCGTATATGCTAAATATTTTCGCGGAGTATTAAATACAGATTGTAGTTCGAGTAACGGCCGTGTGAGCGCTATTGAAGTTCTGTTTAATAATAAACCAATGGTGGTACGATTTAGGGAGGCGGTACAATATAGGCAACTCTCC
>JAPWTK010001310.1:0-60368 GCA_029963805.1 Aromia moschata
TGTAAAATTTAATTATTTTTGCATATTGTAGAAATAGATTAACCTTAGAAACATTCAAGTTTAGGGCTGCCGCTACACGCTAAAATAATTTATAGGACTGTGGTTTAGTTAATATTGTAAATTTATATTTAAATTACTTTTCTAACAGCTGTTAAGGGTAGCAATAGACTATTATTGACTTTCGTTCTTTTTCAAAACAGCATATTAAGAATGTTACTAACTCTTGGAAGCAGCTGTTTAAATATTTTGGCATTTCGCAAGTGGAAGTCTGACAACTAAATATAATACTTTGTTATTCTGAAAATAATTGTTTTTCAATGCAAGGTAAAAGTTTGAAGCTCAAAAAAGACACAAACCACTATTAAAGCCAATATCATGTTCAGAAAATTGAAAGTGTAAACAAATGTCAAGTAATACAACATGGCAGCTTTGGATTTGCTGCCAACTGCATAACCCCTTTGAATATCAAGCGTGAAATATAAATTCAATAAAACATTCCATTATCGTTTTTATTTCAAAATGATAATCGTTTTTATTTCAAAGTGGTGGTATCACTGCACTCATTCAATAACATCATTGATGACATGCATGGGCTTTTTTATTTTGTATAAAGTAGAGATCTTAGACACAATTGACATCACAATTTCGCAACAAAAAGCCAATACAATCCTATACAAACTTCTCTGACAATATTAACATGGCTATTAATGCAAGAAAGGGTGCGACTTTTCGACCTCAACTCTGATCAGACAGGATTCCGGCCTGTCTGGTTTTTTATTTTGGGTCCCTGAATTATGTTACTCAGTGCTGTATACATATAACAGTAAAGTGCAGAATTGATTCAGTAAAACACTTTTCTTTTGTCAAAACTCAGCTGAAAGTGCAGTATTTTTTATGAGGATGCGTGCTAAGAGTTATCACTTTAACATGACACTTTGGACAAATGCTAAATAGTTCATTTAACCAGCAGAAACATTCAAAGATAGAAGTTTTGATGAATATTTAGCCAAAATCAAGCCAGATGTCAAGCTAGTAGACACTTATGAAATAAAAAATCCACACCACAAACCCCGCAAGCACCAAAGCCATAATTCATAAACCTATAAACCTCGTGTAGGTTTTTTATATCTTCAAATTAGTGTCAAATTTAACAGCTCTTAGAAGCTGTCCATCAAATTACTATTTTTGTTTCAAAATAAGTAAAAATCATCCCTAGCCATATTTCAACTAACAAAAATAAAGCTGTTTCTCCATGTAACACATCCTTTTTAGAATTCACTGTATAAAAAATATATACTGTACGAATCACCCTTAAAGGCTACAGTTACTATGAATGCAACTTCTGACAAAAATCTTGATTTACGTCACTGAATCAGAAACAAATACATGTTTTCCAATGGGAGTGTCTACTTTGCAAGCGACTGGCTCGTCAAACGATTCCAACTTTCAAATGAGTTTGATTTTTTTGTCCGTTCTGGCGACCAATTGTGAATGTTTTTGAGTGTTTTCACCATGGATATATAAAAATTGATGTCTTGTGTTTGGGAATACTTGAAGTTCGCATTCTGAAATATTCGAAAAACTTTTACTGGCTGTCCGACAAATCTGGAATTAGCATTTACCGTACTCTCCCTTATCGTCTTGTGGCAAATGATCAGGTTAACATGCTCTTAATTACTACCATCTGTCAACAATAATTTAATCAATGGACTTTCTACAAAATACCTCGTTAAGAATTTTTCATCTTGTTGGGAGGCAGAAATGTACTGACAATCAGAAAACGCAAATAGTAAAAACACTTTGTTCTGAAAGCTGATGATTTCCGATCTATAAGATTTGTCAGATCAAGATTTCGTCAGAAGTCTTAAAACACAACAAGTTATAAAATTAAATTGACTTAATTAGATTTTTGATTACCAGTTAAAAAGTTGGCCTGCGATTTTCTAAAGACAGAACAAAAAAAGTTATTTCACGAAGATATAAAGATAAATATTACTTTTTAATACAAAAAGTAATATTACTGTGAAATAAAGACCCATATTATTGCAACTTTCTTTGTGTCTTGTTAGACAACTGCAGTTTTCTTACAATTGATTTGGTATTGCATAATGAATTTTACCTTTAAGCCGACAGAAATATTCGGAGATCTCACTTGCCAAGAGTGCATACCCGCCAAACAGGTATTTGGAACAGAAATACCTTTAGAATATGAATACATCATACCTGTTATCATAAAATTCTGGATATCTCGACGTGGTAATGAGTTCTAAATTTTACAATAAGGTATAATGTCTTCCTGTTTTAAGGGTATACCTGTTCCAGATACATGTTTTCATAACACCTGTTTTGAGGCAAGAAAGACTAATAGTTCGTCAAATGCACCAAAAAATTCATTAAACAACACAAAAATCAGCTCTAACGAAACTGAACTGTTAACAAAAAGACGAAAAAAATTTGCAAAAGTATGCTCTGCAAAAGATCATACTCTAGTTAAAAAGTAATATTACATTTTGTTTTAAACATTTTATGAGTTTTTGTGAGTAAGTCCTTTTAAATTTCATTTTTTCGTGACCACTGACATTACCACACCTAAATACCACTCTGTCATGTAATAGTTACTCCCGAATGCGTTTATTCGAATATTCACTATTGTATTATGATGTATTTTCTGTGCAATAATAGTGACCTGAATCCGACTCTGTTTCGACCTCGCCTTAACTTTGTATTTGTGTATAGTATCACCGGACGTTCTGTCTGAAGTTGTTCCGCTGTTGTCACATCAACATAATATTCCTATTAGATATTTTAAAACAGCTTTTGAGGTAATGTTAGGTGTTTAAATAGTGTCACAGTAGTTAAGTTGAAAAGATAGCAGTAAACTGTATACGCAACACTATCTAAAAAAAGAAATTAGCTTATATTAATTGATTGTACATCAATGTATTTTATAAATATGGGGTTTTATAAATACCCAGACCAGTTAAATCTGGTAACAGTGCTCTCTAGATTTCGCTAAGGTGAAGAGGGGGGCTCTGGGCTTGGTTGTTGTACACAAGTGCAATCGCCAACTTTGACATAAAAATGTACCATTTAATATGTATTTAACATCCACCTATGTACGCAGTACAAGTAACTCTTACTGTATATATTTTGGCCTGTATTTACCAATATAAGTACAAATCTGTATTTCTTGTATTTATTTTTATGGCAACAGTTATATGTTTCAGGTGTGATAGATTTGTTAGTAGGTGCTCCATTTTAATATGGAGATAACAAAGGAAGGTGCTGTATACATTTATTATGATAATAAACAGTGCATACATGTTTCCAAGAAAATTATTGCATGGGACAAAGTTTTTATGGAAAACCTCAGTCAAGATTTGGTTTCTCGATGACATCTCTTGTTGACATAAATAAAGATGGTTACAATGATGTGGCAATTGGCGCTCCTTATGAAGATAACCATGGAGCAGTTTATATATATTTGGGCTCACAAAATGGATTAAACGATGAACCTTCACAGGTATTAATTATTCAGTATGCGATAAAAATGAAAAATACAGGATTGTTTTGTAGGTAATTCGTATCCAAAAGTTAAATACTTTAGGATATTCATTAAGTGGAGGAATTGATATGGATAATAATGGATATCCAGATTTATTAGTCGGCGCTTACTGAATCTGAAGAATTCTTCTATTTAAAAAAATCCTATAATCGACATAAATATTGAAATTAAAAGCAATGAATTGAAAAATATTAATGCCTCTAGGAAGGGGTTGCCAATCTGATCAACAAATTTAATTATACCTGGTAATATTATTTATTGACAATAATAACTTTTAATTCTTAAAATAGTGCTTATAACACCAAATGTAAGGGGATCGCTGCAAAGGTAATTAACAAACTAAACTGCTCGTCAAAACTAGTGTAACACTTTAGATAGCGCCATTTGCATTCTATTCGGGCTAGAGACTTGTAGATTTTAAATTTCAGTACCCTAAAGGGTTGGTTTTAATGCCCCTTAGTCGCTATGTTGTTGCATAAAAGGGTTCGCCGTGGTAGCAAGTCTGCGTCGTAGACAAAACACTTGCTAAAACACGTGCGAGCATCTCTCACGGAGCCCGCGTTTATCGTTTCCCATGAGTGCAAGACAAAGTTGTGGCTGCCCAACTTCAGGGTACTGTCCAGCCAAATATTCAAAATCAAAATTTTTGGAGATAGTTAAAAAACAAGGAGATGGGATGCAAAGGGAAGGGAGACATACAGCTCAGGTGGAGCCTAAATGGGTTCGCCGCATCCTCAAAGGTTTTCTGAGTCACCATATGCATCAAGTTAGCGCTTACAAGCCCTTGATTACAAATTTCGGGAGTGGATTGGAGGTGGAATTTCTTTGCGCTCAACCTGCCATCCGCAGTCAGTCAACTTCAAAGAGCCTTCCAAGTAATGCCAAGACATGGACTCGAGACAAAAAGACATACCGTGTTGTCTCCAATTGGCGAGAGGGTGGGTGAGAGATTGGTGTAGAGATGGCCTTGAGTGTAAAAAGGAAAACGGCAGATCATGCAAAACTCACCGTATCTGCGCAGACAAAGCGCTCAGGCCTTGTTGAGGCGTTAATGTGGGCGAAGAGGATAGGGCTTTTACCCCCAGCGTTCTTCTCAGTCCATCTTGTAGATTTCCGGAATTGCTGCCAGAATCTTGTGAATTTACATTTCGAAATGAGGTTAGTTTTTGTGTTGTGAATAGGTGAGCTCTTTAAGACACAGTAGCGACTTTGAAAGAGCATTAAAAACCAACTCTATAGGCTACCGAAAAACCGCCGTCTGTAGTCTAAATAGAAGCATAAAATGGTGCTGATTTAAAAAGTGTTAAACTAATTTTGATAAGCAGTTTATTTAAATATGTTGATTGAGTTCAGTTCTGGAGTCAAAGCTAAAATTATTGGTTGTTCAAATGTTGCAATACTAAATAGTTATTAACATCGTTTCTGAAAAAGGAAAAATTCGAGGAATCAGAATATATAACAATATACAGTGTTCCATTTAATAAAAAAAAAAAGACAACAATATTTGGGTTCAGTTTTTGGTTTCTGATGTTCAGTTGTTTATAAAATGTGTGTTATAAAATTATGCTAAATCTATAAGATCTTTTCTAATTTGAATAATAAACTCACAATAACTTGTCAAATTGTGAAACTAACCCTGTACATTATATTTTCTCATAAAAGAAAATGAAATGAAATCATATATTCAGCCATAAAATCGAATTGAAACTCTTCTTCTATTTTTAGAGAATTTGTGACTGTCTAATGGGAAAAATAGTCAGATTGATTGAGTATTTCTGGGTACTAGTCCCAGTGCGCGTTACTAAACTTGCAGTCAGTGGTGTACTTATGCACGGGCAAAGAACACACGCGTATATAATTTATAAGGCGCTTATATTTACTTAAATGCGGTTTATACTTTGATATCCCAGAGTTGTATAGTGTGTTGTGGCACACTTTCCGTACCTAATTATTAATATAAGTCCTTTGTAATTATACCTAATTGATTAAAATCAAATGAATACTGTATAAACCAAATGGTTACGTTTAAAAATATAAAAACATCTATATCTTGAAAAAGGGAGCAGCTAGGATTTTGATTTCGAGGTTATAAAGCTACAAATGACCTAGAAACTTACTTACCCCCAATTTGGATCCATATCCATCTTCATCGCATTTTGTCTCTTCAAGACCACTGTGTAGCATTACCCCTTAACACGCATTTAAAATATCATAAAATAATACCCTATTATCCTTACAATACTAATGGATAAATAATATCCGAGAAATCCTTATTTATATATGTATTTTTTTAGTTTTTCTTTTGTGTCATGTTTTTCAAAGTTGGAAAGATACAAAAAGTCGAAAATTTTACTATCCACTATCATGTGTTAGAAGTGATGACAAAGTTTCCTCCCGTTTTGGTTCCGTGACCGGACGCCATACTGATAAGCGTTCTCCAGTACCACACGGTGAAACTATAAATGTTGGGAAGTAATTCTAAACAGTATTGTCAAGAAGAATTGGTTTATATAAAAAATGATATCAGTGATATACTGTCTCCAAATATGGTAAGTTATTACCAAAATCTTTTTATGAACTTGGCGGAGGAAAAAGGACAAATACTACACTTCTCTTTCTAACAACTAGGATAGGTGGTGAAGAGTCGGTATTATCTCATCACTACCTTCGATGCACATGCTGTTGTTTCTTATATGTGTCGTCTCACTTCTATTCGTCCTTTTCATAACTGGCCGATGTTTGCTGTACACATGTTATATAAAAGAGTGTTATCAAAGATTCCAAAATTTCTTTAAATATTTACATATGGGTCAAGTCATTAAGTGGTCTAGAAAAAAAAATTTATTTTAGTTTGATCATTAAAAAAAAGAATATCGCTTCTCGTCAAAAGATTTGAGCTATTTGCGTTTTCAAACCGCAAAGTCCAAAACAGTTCTAACTCAAAAAAAGCGCACAGACGCAAACTAAAAGAAAATGTTAACGCTAACTTTGACAAGAAGTTTTTTTAGAATTTCAAATAGTTACTTGACGTGAGTGAGAATGCCCAGAAACACATTTTATTTCAATAAAATGTACACGCAAATACAATGTGAACATGCCAGATTAATATGTAAAAAATAATCTTTAAATTTAGTCTAATAATTAGGCATGTGTGAGATTTCGAATTTTGAGGCAGGCGAGAAGTCATTTCGAGCCGAGACGAGAAGTCATTTTTTCGAGGCGAGACGGGGATGGGATTCCAGTCAGTCGAGATTTCTCGAAATCGAGATTTCTCGAGATCCCCAGATTTCTCGAGATTGAGATTTCTTGAGATGCGAGATTTTCGTGATGCCGATATTTCTTGTTATGTTGAAATTGCTCAGCGAGGTGAAATTAATGTATTAATACTTACAGTTGTTTATATTTAAAAGTTCAACTACCAAAACACATTAAATAAAAAGAAAACTTATTACACTTTGATTTAACATTTGGTTTAACTCAGCATTTAGAAATCGGTCATTGATTTCAAATGCTGAGTTCGATATCTAAGTTTGTATCGATCAAGCGTCGGTGTAAAGCTGGATGCGGTATCGAAAAGTACGTTACGAGACATAACAGTTCCTAATTGAAAGATTGTCTCCGATATTTTCCTTAAGTTTCATATTTTGAATATTCTCAGGAAATTTGAAATAGTAAATAAATTTTGGGATTTGAGTAATCTCAGTATTTTTAAAAATCTTGATTTCAAGAAATGTCGGAATCTAAAAAAATACTAAAATCTCAGAAAACTCGGAATCTCGAGAAATCTCGAGATCTCAAGTAATCTCGAAATTTCAAAAGTCTCGGAATCTCGAGAAATCTAGACTGACCGAGAGTTTCGTCTCGTCTCGTCTCGATTTTGTTTCTCGTCTTGAGGACCGAGATCTCACACATGCTTACTAATAATTCAATGAGGGGCAGTTTTAAGTTTTTTTTTTTTGAAGGGGTAAAATAAAATCAATGTTTTTTACTAATATACATCATGAAACACTAGAAAATACCTGTTGAAAAAATTTAATATTTGAAATACTTGATATTTGTTTCTCTTATTATTCTATTCTTGTTTCTTATAAATTTTCGAGGGTTTCATTGAAATTTTTTTATAAAGCAAAATTTAAGGTTAAATATTTCTCAAGCCTAGTAGAACAATAGGTTTTTTATGCATTTTTTTCAATTAAAACAATTGATATTTTTGGAACACTATCGTTTACTTTTATTATACTGAAGCTAGTGTTGGCTTTTTCCCTCAGTAGGAATTTTCCCAAAAATGGAGGTTTACCTGGTGGGTCAAAACAAAAAAAAAAACATTTTTTCTCTCTCTTTTTGAATTGCTGCCAGTTTGAATATTGTTAAATTATTAATTTAAAAATTAAAAATTGAAGTAACTACAAATCCATTAGTTTATCCTTTTGTTGCATTTGAATTGGTGTTTTATTGTGAAAAATACTAAGGCGAAAAATTAGAGACATATTCACTATATAAGAAATTATCTCGAAGATGGATAATGTAGTTGTAATACTAATTTCTGGAACATTGTAATGGAAATTAAAAAAAAAATCATAATTTACATACTGAAAAAGCTTCTGGTCCCTATTTCAAAGTTTTAATATACTGTGTTATACTCAAAAGTGGCTCACCTTTATAATTTTGTTGTTTTTCGGAAATAAAGTATTGAAATTTTAGAATTTGACATTAGATACAAATTGCATTTATTGATATTGTTGACAATTTTTATTCACTTCTGGTTTAACCGTAAATGGCCCTTACTTCTGAATCTTAAATGGCACATCATATTCATGTTAGCTTGTTTTTGAGTCTAAATATCATTCTGAGCACAACAACAATATGTCACTTGTCATTTTTGATACATCATGTCATTTATTTTTTTATTTACAACTTTCGATCAGAGTGCTTAGAGTTTGTTAAAGTGTTTCAGCTTGAGTCAAGTAGTGAAAGAAGTTATTTTATCTTGTTTTTATATATGGCGCGAAGAAATTTTCGATGTTTTTTCAATTTTTCAAATGGGAATAGTATGGTTCATAAGATTATTCAAATAGTGCTCTTTGTTACCAAAACTTTGATGTCACACACTTTAATGCTTAAGAATTCTCAAGAAAAAAACTCAACGAAACATCAAATACCCGGAAATATTAACACACAAAATAGGGCTCGATTTTAATGCACCGACATTAGGTGGCTTTGAAAACAAATCTTGCTGATTCTACCAGCATTACATGTGAATACTGCCTGATTAATAAATTATTATTATTACATCGAATATTGCCTGATTAATAGCATCACTGTCTGAAATATATCTGTCAGTTTTAATACACATTCAAAATTGCTTTATCTCCATTTACTTTAGTCTGGTAAAATAATATTAACCAGGATGTCACCAATCTGGATAACTTTTGGCATAAACTCTAGCAGCTTCGGAAGAATCCTTTCTTAATTCTTCATAAAATAAGGACATGCCAATTTGCTCATTTCTGATATACTTATATATATCTACATTTTTCAACAACAATTCAATACATAGAAAAGAGCGTCGAAAATAAAACAATTGTGGTTATATATTCAAATTGACAGGTTTGTTTACGCTGTTTGAGAGTCAATAATGTTTTTTTCAAAGCCACCTACTGTCGATGCATTTAAATCAAGACATATTTTGTGTTAATATTTTCAGGTGTTATGTTTGATTGCGCTTTTTCTTGAAAAATTGAAAGTAAATATTTAAGTGTGTGGCATCAAAGGGTTGGTAACAAAAAGCGCTACCCTGGAGTCTCAAAATTTGGCTCTCAAAAATTCGTTTACTTCCACAATTTGGCGAAAAATTCCTCCGCAATTCGGCGTTTTTCCTATCCCCACTATTACCACGGCTCTTTGGTCCTGTGCGGGGCGCTATTTGAAATCCTTGCAACATTAGTTTATTGAATAGGAAACAGAATTATATTTAAAAACGCGATATTCCTTTTATATTATGGGATCCTTTAAGTGTATTTATAGAACCCTTACAATTTTTGGCTCCATTCACTAAAAATTTACTAAAAAATTTGGTCCGCGCACTCCCTACGTACATTTTTCACGCCAGCAAAACAACAAATAAGTACAGCCTCACTTGACAGTAAGCACCAATGCCGTGACTTTTCAGTGGCTGTGGTGCGGTACCCCCTCTTGAAGCCAAATTCTGGAGACATTCTGTTCCCGAGCTACGCCGAATTTTGGAGACTCCAGTGTACATCAAATTTTTTGGCATCGATAATTTTCTCGAGCGATATTCTAAAATATCGATATTTTCGTTGCGATACCGAATAAGTATCGGAAAATTTTACCCGGTAAAAAAACGCACGTGTTCGTCCTGTGTTGTTAGTTGCCAAAACAATCGTACAAAAAGTGAATTGCTGTTGTTTGTTGTAAGGATTTTGCAAAAAACTTCGATGAACATCAAGTAAGTGTTTAACCTAACCTAACTCTGTCTTTGCTTTAATGTTGGCAAAGAGTATTGGTGGGTTCATGCAGAAATTTTTAGTAATAAAAATAAGAATAGTAACAAGAATTAGAGATGGGAATTTTAGTTCACTTGATGAACTAGTTCATATGGTCTCATTCACCAAAGTGAATAGTTCGTTAGAACTATTCATTTGGTTCAGTTAGTTGGCGACTGTCGTGCTGAACTATACGACATAAAAGACAAAGTGAATAATATATTATTCTCTTTCATCAACACTCCGATAAGCGCATCCCGAATAGGTACTAAACGGAAATAATTAAAAATGTTTATATTAAAAATTATTATTAAAAAAATATATTGAACAATATACAATAATTAAAAAATATTGACACTATACAAAAATTAGATAAGGTGTCAAAGTACAAATAAAGACTAAATAAAGTATAACAAAAAATAATATCAAAAAATGTATACCTATTTAAAAAAGATATAAAACCAGAAATAAATTATAAATTCGATTTGGTTAAATAAATATATGGAAAAAAACAGATTCAGATTTAGTGTTTACATTTATTACTAATAGGCGGCAATGGTATGAAGTGTTCGATTCAGGCCGTCCAGGCGGACAGTGAACTGAACAGTGAACAATTCGCCATGAAACAGTATTTGAAATTCGAGGTTTAGTTTGTGGCTTCATTAGATGTTTAGTTTGTGGCAAACTATTATTGGAGGTTTAGTTAGTGGCGAACTATTCACTTAGGCGTGAGAGCGATTCGTTTAGTTCACTTAACTGAATAGTTCAATTGAACTAGTTGGTTAAGTGAACTACCCATCTCTAATAAGAATAAAAGTTAAACCTTCGTTTTATAATGACCCAGTTCATGCAGTAAATATAACTTTTTAGTAATAATTTTAAAAATAAGGAGTTACTGCATGAACTGGGTCATTATAAATCGAAGGTTTAACTTTTATTCTTATTACTATTCTTATTCTTATTACTAAAAATATCTGCATGAACCCACCTTATGTGTATACAGCACAGGCCATCTCTTAACCTAACTCTCTGTACACTTTTCTGCTAATGGTAAATTTGTTTTAGAACGATCTGAAGAAATTTGGAATTTTCACTCAAAATGAGTGAAATACATTTGCAAAAAACTGTTATTATAACTTTATATGTGTGTTAGTTTTTTTGAAAAACTGTTAGAAAAACTTGTTTATAAAAAGATTGTTCCATTTTTAGCAAAATGAGTAGCGATGGGAATAATCGAGATGCAATAATCGAATTAGTAGATTATTAAAATATCTCAGAGAAAGTCGATTATGCTATCAGAAAATTAGTAGTCAAAATTAGTTGTTGCTAGAAGAAAGAGCAGGAGATACAACTGCCAGATGAGATATATTGCGCACTGCGCAGGCACTTCTCGATCTATTTACATATTTGCTAATTGAACGATTAGTAAATAGCTGCTGGCAATATGGTATGGTTCTCTCATTTGTTGCAAGATACGGCGATATACAGTGCATACGATTTTAGTTAATACACAGCATATTGATGCACAGTTGATAATATGAAGACAAGTCTCTCAAGTGTTATTGATTTTTTTAAGGAGAGGTTTTAGTATATTTGACATGTGGATATATAAACCCTACTAGTAATTTTGACTAATTTGGCAGTAAAATTATTGTAAAAAAAAAAACAGAACAGAAATGATGAATGATAATCGATAAATTTCATTTATTTCATTACTTTTAAAAAACTCTACGTCATAAAATATAACATAAATTAGAAAAAAATCATAGGCAAATATTATTTTGGGTACTATGGCAGAAAATATCATTGTGTATACACTGTGTTATCTTAGGTTTCATAACTAAAGTTAGTAATACTAATTTTTAACTACTAATATTAGTAGATTATTAAAATGTCTCGATTACTAATAATCGATTATTGAAATATCTCGATTATGACCATCGCTAAAAATGAGAAAACAGCTTATTATTAGGGACAATATTTGTGATGACGTAAAAAGATATGTAAGCATTAATAAATGGTAATAGTATGACGATGGAGGAGTTTTATTCAATTTTTACCATTAAATCAGTAAAAATTGAATGAAAACAATCTTTTCGAAGTCAGTTTACCATTCTTTCTATAGTGTTTCCTTTTCTTTTTTTTATGCGTCCGATTAATCGAAATGTTTTTAAATTCATGATATTGATCAAAACCAAAGAAATGGGTATTTTTATTTTTTGTTGATCTCGCTTGATGTTGAGAGAAATTTGAAGTTTTAATTTATTTCAGAATGTTTATTCCAGAGCAATTCTTTTATCCGTTTTTAATGAATAATAGAAAAATAAAAATAAATCGTTAGTTAAACTTTGGATTATTTTCATGCTCATCAAATAATTTTTAACTTTATATTCACATTGAATTATTCTAAATGTTCAAATTTTGGAAAAGTATTCATTTGATTACCAATATATCGATTAATTTTGATAGATGTATCGATACCCGGGTATCGAAAAATTCAAAATACTTGCAATACCGAGTATCGATATTTTGCTTTCGATTCCCATCACTACTTATGAGCCATACTGTCCCAAAACAAAATAAAACAATTTTCCTACATAAGTCTTGACTCAAGCTGAAACATATTAATAAACTACAAGCACTCTAGATCCAAAGATGTAAATAAAAAAAATAAATGACATGCTGTGTAAAAAAGTGACAAATGACGTATCATTGTGCTCATAATGATATTTAGAATCAAACCAAATGAAAATAAATATGACTTGTCATTTAAGATTCCGTAAGTTAGGGCCATTTAAACCAGAAGCGAATAAAAATTGCCGACTATGTCAATAAATGCAGATTTATGTCTAATATCCAATTCTAAAATTTGATAATTTTATCACTGAAAACAACAAAGTTATAGGGTTAAACCACTTTTGATAATCACCCGGTATATGTAGGTTCCTATATTTGTTGATTTTTATTTGTAAAACTATTCGATTTTACAAATAGGTACTGCATTACTTTAAATAACATATTGACCTACATTTAAATGTGTCTAGTTAATTCATTGTAACATGAAATGGGCATTCGATAACACATTTTTTTTACTGCTTATCGATATTCTTCATATGTTCAGTTAATCTAGCAATTTTTTTTTAGTTCCGTGTAAATTACACCTTAGAAAATAATAAATACCATTCACCAATATTAAATAAAACTTCCGTGAAAGACTTTGAGGCCAACTTCCAGAGGAAATGTGGAGATGACGATATTTGTGAAAGTTTTATTGTAGTTAGTGCTGGAACAAATTTAACTAGTAAGTAGACATTTAATGTGTAGGTTATTTTTGTTTAGCAAAATCCATTTTAAATGAAACTTAATTTTTATGATCTTGCATTGTAAAATAAACAATGTGTCAAGTGACAGTCTTGAAGTATGTGATGATTGTATTTAAATTGTTAGATGACTTAACAAAAGTTATTGCCATAGATAGACATACGTACATATACAGGGTGTTCCTACAAGGTATGTCAGAAGTGTAACAGCATGTTCCTGGATCAAAATTGCGTCGATTTAACACAATTTTCCACTTTGGAAAAATTAAATTATTTGACTGAAAAAATAGAAAAAAAATTGTTCTAGTAAGTTTTGATATCGACCTTCACGAATCTGTTATTCGATTTTTGGAATTCAAGATGGCGGACTCATAATGCGGGATGCAAGTGAGCAGATGCTGAAACGAAAAAAAAAATGCATTATACTAATAAAAGTACATATGTAGATGAGTGATTTGGGGTTAGTAATTGTGAATCAGACTTTTACAATTCAAAATGGTGAATATAAAATGGCGGATTCAGGATGTCAACTCATAATAGAAAAATGATAGAAATAATGGAAAAATATATATCAACGACTTTGACTACGTATTGGATTTTAAATTTTTATAGTTCAAAATGGCGGATTCAAGATGGTGATCGAAAAACAAAAAATCACGATATACGAACTTTTGAGTACATATTTTCATCAATATTATCAGATTTTCCACCCCATTTCAGAAACGATACTGAAAATATCATCAAAACGAGAAATATTCATCACATGATAAAGTCAAGTGGTAATAAATAACACATTTTGGTATTTCGAATTTATTTTGATAGAGATTTTATTCCACAATTATTGATTGAATTAAAAAATCTTTTCGCCATATTGGGTCCATCATCTTGAATTTTTTAAATACATTTTTGGTTTCATAATCAGCTCAATCTCACAAACCCATGTGTACAGTTTTCAGTCCGATTCGAGCAAATTTTTTTTCGCCCATATTGGATCCGCCATCTTGAATTTTTAAAATCTGACCAGATTCGTAATTGGCGACCCTAAAACCCCAAAATAATGATGTTTGAACAAAGACGAGGAACCTTTTTTTTTTGAGCCAGTATACTGGATTTCCCATCCTCTAAAGGTTAAAGTCAATGTAAGGTTGAGATAATTTCGAACTGTCAACAAATGTCAAGTAATACGACACGCCAACTTTGGATTGTTAACATTCGAAAAAGGCATTTTATTACTGAGATTTTGATATGCTATGCCTAGATTTAGAAACGAACATTATTCAGTTATTAGTTTTTTAAACTAAGACATGCTTGTTTGAATCTTATTCCTGTTGAGAACGAATAAATTGTCAAGAAAGACTTGGTATTTACCCTATTCAGAATGTCTTATCATAAATGTGATGCAATGTTTGTTCCTGTGTTTGGTCCTAGACCAAGCTTGACCAAGTTTTATGTGAAGCTAATAGGTATCTATTTATAACATTACAGAAAATGAAAATGGCATATATAAGGTGGACGTGATTGATCAAGAATTCGTTTTGCAAGTGAACGTAACAAATTTGGGAGAAGCTGCTTATGAAGCAAAATTATTTGTAGTTCACCCCAGTGCTCTGAGTTATATTGCATTACATGACAACACAGTGAGTTTCAAGTTTTTGTTTTTACCAATGTCGTATTTACATATATACCTTACAATTTTTTAGAATGCAAAATGTTCAGTCACAAATAAAACTTTTGTGAATTGCGAAATTGGAAACCCTTTTCAAGGCAACGTATCACTTAAGTTGAGGTTTGAAATTTTAAAGGATACCAAAGAACAAACATTGGAACTGAGAGCATTTGTAAATTCGACTTCCAATGAACTTTCAAAGAAGACATCACAGTCTGTGAGAGCCATCCTTCAAAAAATTGCAGACTTCCAAATTAGAGGGTAAGTATCTAATATTTCTGTAGCGTAAGAAGTGTCGTAAAAGTGGTTGTTGCAGTGTAAAAGTAGCTATTTCAGTAATTAAATTATGGCTATCAGCTTAAGTTTTGAAATCGTAAAATTATTATTGTTTTTAATGAAACCAGCTTTTCGATAGTTGCTGTATACCGGGTTGACCATTGTTGTATATATACTATATTGCTATACCAGCAATTATACTATATTGCTATACCAGCTTAGGTATAGCAAATATTACCAGCTAAAAAAAAATTTATGTGGAAGGGAAGGCGGTGTGGAATGGGTCACGCAGATGGTCCTCTACCTATTGCTTGAACACGGATTGGGAATGCTGCAGGTGGGGCTTTACAGGCACTTACATTTTGTTGAAAATTGTTTCCTCTGTTCTTGTTCCATAAAATATATTTTCTGTAGGATCTCTAAAACCTATCCTGATCTTTAGAGATTTCTTTTCTGCAGAAACTGTCGGGAAATGTCAATCCAAATTTGATGATCAAGGCCAGGTAAAGAAATTATTGGGTGAAAGACACGATTAGAGTCGAGAAATTCGCGGATCCTAACAAAACCGTATTAAGGAGAAGTAGGTAGCAGCGATGCTTAGTGAAATTATTGTATTTTTGTAAGGAAACATAGGGCCTAAAATATGATTTTAGGGATAAGCATTTTGCTAAATAAAGATTATATATAAATAAAATAAATATAGCTGTAATAACAAAAAAAAAAAAACGAAACTTTAAAAAGCTCTACCTCACCAGAAAATCTTAAAAATGGCTTGCAAAATATATTTTTTTCTTAATCACCAAGTAAATACAGTTTTTATTCTCGTTACTTTTTCGAAATCTTAAGATCTGATATGGGAGGGAATATGTTATAAGTTATGGGAATTCCAATTTTTATTTCATACCAGCATTTCATTTCTGATATTATATAGCAAGTTTCAAGTCATAATAAGTTTTTATGCTTTACTTGATAATTGGGGAAAAAAGGTCACAAATATTTTCCAAATCGTTACCTTCTGTCACTGTTACCTTCTCCTTAATGTGGATCTGTTAGCATCCACTGTTAGGTTAGGTTATGAGTGTGTTTTTAAATGATAAGTGGTCGAAAGATGTGTGGCACATGTACATATTTTACCCTTAGAATTCACGCATTTCGATTCTGAATCGGACTTTGAAGGCCTCATGGATATAGAAACATTTGCGTTCTATTCGAATTAGAGACCTACAAGATCGACTAAAAAGGACACTGTCGGGTAAAACTCCATCCTGGCACACATTAAGACTTCCTCAATAAGTTCTGTGTATTTGGTCGCTGTCCCATTTCTTCAACCCATTTCCAGACCCCCTAAGCACCCCTTTGCATTTACACAGGGTATTGCGTGGTTTGACCTCTATTGGGCGAATTCATTGATCTTAATACTGCCTAATAAATTAGTGTAGAGTGCCACAACGCGCTTTCACCCTTTGACGCGCTAAGACCCCACCAAGCCACACCTATCCAACCCCCCACCCACTTCGTCTAGTCAAGCCCCTGTAGAAGGCTGCGTGGGATGTCGTTTTGTCTTGAATTCATGTTATGGCATTATTTGAAGGCTCTTGAAGTTGACGAGACCCACTGTGAACTGCCGATTGAGTGCCAAATGTGATATTCCATCTCCAACCCACCCCCCTGAAAATTTGCCTTGAGGGCTTGTAAGCAGGTCTTGATGCATGGGGTGACTCTGAAAACCTTCCTGTGGATGCTTAAACCCTTTTCGGCACACTCCGAGTCGTCTGTCTCCTTCAAATCCTCTTGACCCCCTCAAAAACATTTTTTAGTGGGTGAAAACTCCTGAAAGAGTGCTTGTTGGGTAGGTGAAATATTTCTTTGCACTGCTGTGAATCGACAATCGCGAAAATTTTGTGAGACGCTCAAAAGCGCGAGAAGTGTGAGATTTGGGCGCATGAACCCTCGACGGGGCCAGCGCTTGCAAGGTAGATCACCCAAACAACACCTGTTTCCTCTAATTTTGCGAGTGAAAGCCTGCTCGGGTAGCCTACATCGCAGGTGTTGCAAAGAAAGTTGTCGCGCTCACTGAGCATCTCACAAATTTCTAAAAATGCTAATTTTGATGAACAGTTTCATTTAACATTTAAATGCTTGAGGTATACAAAATTTTCCTTAAAAATAGAAAATTACCCAAATGAACTTTGGGTAATTTTGAATGAATTAATTACCGAAATGAACTCCTGACCTCAAAAATTCGTACATATTTCTAATGTCAAAGCCATTTAAATACTAGAGAACGATGCCTCTATGTAACACCAGATATGTTCATAATTTTATAACAATTTTTTGTTTTTAGGAAAGCATCTTCAAATTTATTTTATGGAGGAGAAATTATCGGGAGTCTGCCCTAAAACATCTAGAAGATATTGGAGCCAAAGTTACTCATAAATATCAAATAGACAACAATGGACAGTGGGACTTAACTGACGTTAAAATAAACATTTTATGGCCTTTACAAATTTCAACTGGTCTAGATACTGAAGATAGACCTGGAAAATGGTTGTTATATTTAGAGAGTGTTCCAGTAGTCAGTGGTACGATTATGTTTGTTTTTTTCATTTTTTTAAATATTTATTTTTCATATAAACACTCAGAAGTGTATCTCATAATTTGTTTTAGGTAATGGCATTGATGGATATTGTGAAGTTCTTGACAGAGCTAAAGTTAACGAATTAAATTTAACTTTATCCAAGCCAAATGATGAACCTGAAAATTTAATGCTGTCTGATAGTTTCTCCCTTACAAATCAAACAGCACATACAAGAAAAGGAGAAGTGTCAATTATGTTGTTCCTACTAAAATAATTGAACGAGGCGGAAAGAAACGTAAAATTGCAGTCATGGTATGATTGTTAAGTTTATTTAACCTAAAATACGTATTAGATTAATTAAATAAGTATTAATTCCAGTAAATGAATAAGTGAGTATTAGCTCTTAATACTTAACTGTTACAGTTACTGTCTGGGGAAAGTAGGGTATCTACTAAAAAATCTGAAAAAAAAGATCTTTTAAACTTCTTCATTTCAATTGAAATCCTAAAGAATATTGATTTAAAGATGATGGAAAGAATAAACTCTTTGTGTCAATCTATTGTTTACTATATTATTATTTCTGTAATCTATTCAGTATCGAATCAAACTAAACTGCTCGTCAAAATTAGTGTAACACTTTTTAGATTGCCATTTACCTTCTATTCGAGTTAGAAATTTGTGGTTTTGAATTTTCGGTAGCCTATAAGGTTAGTTTTAATGCCCCGAAGTAGCTATGCTGTGACTTAAATGGTTCGCCGTCTACACTTCAGAATGCAACCTAATGTCGAAATTTGAATTAGCAAGATTTTGATGCCAATTTCAGAGACCTACAGGATCGACTAAGAAGGACGCTGTCGAGTAAAAACTCCATCCCGGCACACATTAAGACCTCCTTGATAAGTTCTGTGTATTTGGTCGCTGTCCCATTTCTTCAACCCATTTCCAGACCCTCTAAGCCACCCCTTTGCATTTACGCAGGGTTTTGCGTGGTTTGAACTCGTGGTTGGGCGAATCCTTTGATCTTAATGCTGCCTAATAAATTAACTAAACAACCCAAGCACCGCTTCAAGCCACACCTACTCCGACCCCCACCCACCCCATCTGGTTCCGCCCCTGTAGAAGGTTGCGTGGGATGTCTGTTTGTCTCGAATTCATGTTATGGCATTACTTGAAAACTGTTGAAGTTGATGGGACCCACTGTGAACGGCTGATTGAGCGCCAAATGTGATATTCCATCTCCAACCCACCCCCTGAAAATTTGCCGTGATGAGGGGTTGTAAGCAGGTGTTGAGGCATGGGGTGACTCTGAAAGCCTTCCTTTCAGGATGTTTGAACCCTTTTCGGTCCACCTCAAATCGTCCATCTCCTTCAAGTCCTCTTTTGTATCCCTCACCCTCTTTTTTTAACCACCTCCAAAAATTTTTTGAATGAGCCTTCTTTCAAGAATTTTTATCTGCTCAAAAATTTTTTAGAGTCAAAAAAAGAGGATGATGGGATGCAAACTGGGATTTGAAGGAGACAAACGATTCGAGGTGGGCCGAAAAGGGTTCAAGCATCCTCAGGAAGGTTTTTCAGAGTCACCCCGCGCATTTAGACCTGCTTACAACCTCACAGCGGGGTAAATTTTCGGGGTGGGTGGGTGGAGATGGAATATCACATTTGGCGCTTAATCGGCCGTTCACAATGGCTCCCGTAAACTTCAAGAGTTAAACTTCACAAGAAAACTTCAATTAAACCACGTTTTTGAGACCAAAACGCCCAACAGAGGCCAAACGAGTTTTTTCCCAACAGCGTCCTTCTTAGTCGCTCCTGTAGGTCTCTGAAATTGCTGTCAAAATCTTCATTCGAAGAATTCAAATTACGAAATGGGTTTGCTTTTTGGGGTGTGGACGGCGAATCGCTTAGGCTACCAAAAATTAGAAACTGCAAGTCTCTAATTCGAATTGAATGCAAATGGTGTTAATCTAAAAAGTGTTAATTACATTTTAGATGATTTCCAAGATCATTGAAATAAGTATGAACAAAAGCGGCCCTATATTTGATCCTTGGGGAACTCCTGATAGTAATCTAACAAAACTGTTATTGTGGCCTTTGTATGATACATTATTTTCAATTTTTTTTTTTAAATTGTGAAATATTTTTTTCATATACATATGTTTCATATCTAGTAACAAGCTATACTTGTATCTGCAAAAAATGTTTTGATATTCTAATGTAGTTATAATATCTGTATTCGGTGTGCAATCCGATTTGCAAACTTTTTAAATCTCCCATGTCAGTATTATATACTATATAATACATATGTATGTATACTTCATACAAAAATAAAAACCGATGCATGTTATCAAACACATGTTTAAGTTTTAGAGTGCACTGATGCCACATTGTTGTAATATTATTCAGTATTTAGAAACTTTTGACTAGCACATGGATGGGTTCTTTGCGTTTATTTATTGTTAAATAGAATATTATTTTCAACATCGAAAAAGACATTGATTGGTGCATAAATATACAAGTACAAAAAAGAGCAGGAAAAAGTGGTAGTAAAATTTATGGAGCAAAGATGTTTTTTTTTATGGGAGCAAAAATTAATAAAAAAAGGCACATGGGAATTTTGACATTTTTAAAAAAAGATAGCCGATGCACATCAGTGTAAAAGTACCCTGTAATTTATAATTTTTTTATATGTATCAATTCATTCATATTTATTTATACAAATGACATCAAAAGGCTTATACAGTCAGTCCTGAGGATGCAAATACATTTTGCAAAACGTCGACTAATTATAAGTTAATTTTTTTTTATGAAGCGTTTGACCTCATCCCACAAGTTAACTATAATTATTTTTTAAAAAGTTAAAGATTTTCTCAGACACAAACACCATTCCGTTACAAATAGTGCAGTATAGTTTTTTGTACATAGATATCAATTACTATAAATGTTACACACTTGTAATATCCCTTGTATTTAATGCTACAATATTTGTAACCCTCTTGGAAGCGTTACAAATATTGTATTTTAGTGTACTGTATCTTTTAATTAATATTTTAATTTTATACTTAGATTATTTATTACCTATACAGTAAGCGGCACCCTAATGCGTACATAGTCGAATGAAGGGCAATTGATAATTTAACTTCTTTGTTCAGTAGATGTAAACATGAGGTGAGAACCAATCGCGATCCAATCGCTAGCGCAGGCGTATGAAAGGCATCCGGTTTGTGAGAAGGGCTGTTTGAGTTAGATTTCCGCTGACCCAACCCAACCAAGCCTC
This sequence comes from Aromia moschata, assembly GCA_029963805.1. Taxonomy (NCBI): domain Eukaryota; kingdom Metazoa; phylum Arthropoda; class Insecta; order Coleoptera; family Cerambycidae; genus Aromia; species Aromia moschata. The sequence continues at coordinate 21,183 of JAPWTK010001310.1, forward strand.
CCCTGCCCAAGTAAATTCGCCTAACTATGACATAAAAATGTATCATTTAATATGTATTTAATATCCACCTATGTACTCATTAGGCTACCACTGACTGTATAACAGCTATTAAGGGTAGCAATGGTCCATTATTGTCTTTGTTCTTTTTCAAAACAGCGTATCAAATATGCCACTAAGTCTTGGCGGCAGGTGTTCAACTGATTTGGCATTTCGCAAATGGAAGTCTGACAACTATAACATTTTGATTGTTCTGAAAATAACAGTTTTTCAATGCAAGATAAAAGTTTGAAGCTCAAAAGAGACACAACCACTATTAAAGCCAATGTAAGGTTCAGATAATTTCAAACCGTCCACAAATGTCAAGTAATACAATATGGCAACTTTGAATCTGCTGCCAACTGCATAACAACGAATATCAAGCGCGAAATTTAAAATTCAATAAGACTCTTTATTATAGTTTTTATTTCAATATTTTTGGGTGGTGATATCACTATACACATTTAACATCGTGACATGCATCGGATTTCATTTTGTACAAAGTATATACAACTTTCCCTCAATTTGAAAACTTTTTTAAACCTCCCATGTCAATCATATAATACATACATACATATATTATGTATACATATTTTTTAGGATTGTATTAGTGGCACAGCCAAATGTTCCGAAATAATATGCACTATCAGAAAATTAAACAAGGAAAATCAAGCATTTGTCGATGTACGATCCCGCATATGGAATTCTACTCTTGTCGAAGATTACAGTAACGTAGATTGGGTTGTTATAAAATCTACTGCAGAAGTTGAAATAAGTGATAAAACTTTCAATATCAGCAGCAACTCGGTTCAAATATATTCCGTAAGTATATTTATTTTTCTAGGAATGCTAAATTTTTGGTCTGAGGTCAAAACGATATAAATATAACGTTCTGAAATTGGTTTCATTTTGACATTTCAAAGAACGGTGGAATAACATGGTTTAAATTAGGTTATGTCCTTGATAGGCGCCCGGCCAGCCGTCTTCATGTAGCACCCATCACATCCGACAGTAGCAGCAATACATGGCGTGTATTTACTCAAAGTTCTCCTACTTCTTAGTGACTGTAGACTGCTAGTCACACACACTAATTGTTTCTGCATGTGTGCTTTCCATCACTCTTGAAGCTATCAAAAGCCCTTCCACGGCTTTTGCCTCATCCAGTCCCCCAACCACTACGTTAGCTATGTTCTGTCATTTAACATCTGTCGTTTGGTCAATACTAAGCCATATAGGTTTATCGTGCAATCCCGAGACCATATTTTTTTTATGCCCTCACACAGTGGTGCTATGTATTGTAACGTTTTATTTATTTTGGGTTCGTGAGGTGTGAAAAATTAAACTCGCACTTTTAAACTAACACTATTTATTTAATTAATACAACTACGGACTAACACTATTTAACTACACTAATTTATTTTTATACAATTTATATTAGAGCGTTGTACGGAAAGCCGCGCCGATATTCAAATAGAGACTGGAGGCCCCTGGTCGGGTCCCCGGTTATTTATTCAAAGCGGATTCCACCAGTAGTTTCCCGGCGCTTCGATCACCCGAACAATCGGGCAAAGCCGCCGTGATCTTTCCAGGCGCTTCCACGTACGTCTATCAGACGACGCGGTCGGCTGATATCGAGGAAGGCAGGGGGCGGACTGGCCCAGCGTTCGTAACAGTATAATCGTTTAAGAGTTGTTTCTGCAGAGAGACTAACTTCGGACTACTTTCCACTCACAGAGTTCTGGAAAAAGTGTCTGAACTTGGGGTGATCTAATTTGGCGAATGGAATATTACACACTACCATCAATTTGACTAAATCCAAATTAAATTGTCTCTGTCTGTATCGTGCACTCACACCACCACTTACAGGAGCTTTATGTTTGTAGCAACATGCTGCAAAACATATGTTTTACGTGCCAGGTCAGTACACTGTTACACACGGTAAAACGAAGTGCACTGCTATTAAAGGTCAATTCCGCAACATTGTTTATTCAACGCTCCACCGTAACATGCGACGGACGACATGTTCCGACACTTACAAACTTATTCGGCGTTTCGTGCACACGAATGATGCATCGACCAGTACATTTTAACTAATACTACAAAAAGTGTAAATTGCACGTGTCGTAACTTGGTTAGAGTGGGCGCACAACATGGCAGACAGGTTATATTTCGAATATAATGTAATGACCTACGATTGTAATATGTACAGGGTTCGTTTTTAGTTAGATTGTATTATGTACATGATTAGATAAGTTATTGCGAGTTTATTATTGAAATTAGAAAATAGTTCTTCAGACAAAAGTTATAGAGCTTTACATACATTTTTATAACACGATATCAGAAAATACAACTCGAGTTGACAGCTGCCAATTGTCGAATTATTGTATTCACATCATACATGAACTGAGTTACCTAAACAGCATAAACTCATAACATAAAAATAAGATTTGCACTTTATTAAGGCACTTTGACAGCCGTCAAGTGTCAATTTGGACAATTTGACATCAGATTTGAATTCATCAACCTCAAAAACATAAACCTAGACATATAAATTGCACGAATAAATAAATCTGTGGTGGAGCTTTGGAGCTTTCAAGCTCCGTAGCAGCCAAAGTATTGATTTTCGAGCTTTGTGCCCATTGAGACTTGGGATGACGAAACCTAAAACATCCAAAATTCAGACGAATTGACCGAAACCCAATTTCCATAAGATTATTGCGGGGTCCTTTAAGTGTTATGAATTATTCTAATAGGTATATACATTTAAAAGTTTAATGTGGCGGCAATGCCTTTCGATGTTTGTTAATATAGAGGTCGTTGCACTCTTCATACATAATGGTTAGACTTTAGGTTCCATGAGTTTTCAAATATTGGGCTATACATTTACATTATCTTCTGAATTTTGAAAACACAAAAAGAGAAAGTATGAATAACTAAAAAATTACCCATTTATTTATAAAAAGTACCCACATTAATGCACCTCTAGTTTTAATACTGAAAGTTGTGAAATTAGTTTTACAAATGATTTTACATATTCATTCCATGAAACGTTTTATTAGGCAACAACTTATTATTAAATGTGAGATTTCTGTTCAACCACATGTATTTTTTTTTTTTTTTTTTTTAGGCTGAAACGATAGCTTACCCACAAAATATTCTGCAAGACAGGGGCGTGAATTGGTGGATCATTGGTGGAGCAGTGTTGGCCGGACTTCTGCTTTTGATAGTTTTAGTAGTTATATTATATAAATGTGGTTTCTTCAAAAGAAAGCGTATAAGCAAAGATCCAACACTTTCAGGAAATTTGCAGAAAAAAGGAGAGTCCGATCAGCTGCTAGCTGATAAATAAAAATATTTATTTCACGTAATTTATATTTTCAGATAAATTGTGATAGTTACATATAGTACGAGATCTGACTGCATGATGTCGGGAACTGAAGGTCGTATACATGTTTAACCAAATATATTTTATGTAAGCCTCATTTATTCCAACTGCAAGCACCTGAAATATTGTTTTAATTATTTGGAAAATTTGTTTTGACCATCTTATATTTTATAATAAGGTGAAGATAATTTTTTTGTTTATCAAATGAAGCACCATGCGAAGGAAACAATTCGAAATGTATGTACTTAAAAAATTGGTTTCCGCTTCCCAGTCGACCACAACCCTTGGCAGCCACCTTATTTACAGAATTCATAGAATTTGACATTTGCCCCTCGATGTGACATTTCCGAAACTGGGACACTACACTCGGAATTCCATCGCCGTATTTTCGTAGAGTTAAAACGTGGGGCAAAAAGTCGAAGATCGGATCGAAACCATTAGACCCACTGCAAGAGAGTCGGTCACCGACTATTTTGTTGGAAGACACCGCAGACCGACCGACAGTAGGTGAGAAATCGAAGATACCTCGCACGTGTACAGATAGTCGGTGGCGCGTTTAGATAGACCATGGACGGAGTGGTGCAAGTGCAAAGATTAATGTACGTTGCAATATTACTAAAACGTAGAAAAAGAAGAAATAGTATTTTTTACGATGTTTTATTTACCCACTTACTAGTCAAAGTTTATTGAAATGAAAGATTATAATACTATTTGATGATCTCAGTGGCGGTGGGCTATAAGGTGCGCTGGTGCACGCGCACTACCGACAATTTAGCATTAATAATTTTATTTAGTAATTAATGGATGCATTCTTAATTTATCGCCTTTCCGCATCCCTAGCGTTAATACCATCTCAATATTATTTGGCCACAGCGTTATGAATCCACTAGACGCTAGGTCTCTATCTCCAACGCCACTGGTTTCCGATCGTGGCACGGGAATCGACAATACGATCGTGGATCGTGCTTCGGTGCAATACGAAAAAGCGAACGCGTATTGTTACTGCTTGCCCCTCCACAATTAGCAAAAGTAGTGGGCGAATCCTATAGATATGATGTGCGGAGTTTAAGAGCGCACGAGAGTGATCGATTAGTTTGTGAATTGTTTTCGTACACAGCTGTTTTATCGCTCACGTTTTATAAATATAAACTCGGGTTTTAGGTTAGAATGTAGTTTGAAATAATGAATTCTATTCAAAACTTATTAAAAACTCCATTCTCTAGCTTGAGTTTGGAGGAAAAAGTGCAAATTAAAACTGTAGGCAGGCCCACTCCACAAATTAATTTAAAATTAGCCGTGAAAGGAAAAAATAAACAATTTGTAAGAACATTTAATAATGACTTATTTAAAAAACATTTGTGGTTAAGTGAATGCGATGTATTGAACGCAGTGTTTTGTTTTCCGTGTATTTTGTTTGGCGGAGAAACACCTTGGACCAAAACTGGAGTAACGGATTAAAATCACATGAACGAGAAAATAAAAAAACATGCAAATTCTGCTGGACACATGAATAATGTTTTGAATTTAGCCATGCTAGGCACTGTAAATATTGCGACAATGCTCGATTCTGCTCATCGACGAGCAGTGGCAGCACACAATGAAGCGGTTTCAAAAAACAGGTATGTTTTAAACATTATTATTAACTGTATTCGTTTTTGTGGAAAATTTGAACTGGCCCTAAGAGGACACGATGAATCGGAAACATCGTCCAATTCAGGCATTTTTCGTGGGTTGATTGATTTCAGTGCCGAATTAGACGCGGCTATGAAGTATCATTTACAAAACGTGGCGGCTTTTAAAGGAACTTCTAATACTATACAAAACGAGCTACTTCAGTGCATGCTTGAAGTTTGTCACGATGAAATAACCATTGAAATTAAAAAATCCACTTTTGTTGCTATAATAGCAGACGAAACTACAGACGTTTCTACAATTTTTCAGTTGGCTTTAATATATCGTTACATGGTGGGTGGAAAGCCTGTAGAAAGATTCTGGAGTTTTTTAAAACCAGTAGGACATGATGCAGAGTCATTGGCGGAGTGTTTAAAAAGTGAACTAGACTACCATGTTAAAAATGATCCACATAAATTTATTGCTCAAACATATGATGGAGCTGCCGTTATGAGTGGATTATCGAATGGAGTTCAAGCCAGGATTAAGATGAGTTATTCAACTGCCCAATATGTGCATTGTTATGCGCATCAATTAAATTTAATTATGGCAAATGCGGCTTCTGCTAATCGGAACGTATGAGTATTCTTTGCAACTTTGGGGGGGGGTTTTGCTCATTTTTCTCTAATTCCGCACAATGTACCGCAGTTCTTGATGAAGTAGTAGGAACTCGATTACCCCGATCAGCACCTACAAGATGGAATTTCAATTCTAGAATAGTAAATACTGTGTTTGAAAACAAAGAAGAATTGCTGGAATGTGTAGAATTGATTGAGATGAAAAAAAGTCACATACAACATCCACCTACTATTGATAAAGCCAGTGGATTGAAAAGAACTTTTAAGGGATAACGATTTTCTATTTTGGTTAGGTAATTTTCACAAAATTATGCCACATGTCGACATTCTGTATAATCAGTTACAAAAAAGAGAAACTGATCCAGTTTATGTAAAAACATCTATAGATGGTTTTATTAGAGAAATTTCTGCAATACGAAATAGCACCGAAACTGCCACAAGCACTGAAGATGAACCAAATAAAATTCAACCAATAAAAAGAAGAGGAGTAGACACTTCTACGGAAGACAAAAATAGAGAACTAAAGGAAGGGTGTGACATTATAATCTGTCAAGCTAAGGAGAGATTTAATTTTACTGGACACTTGGTAGCATCCAATTTACTTCTCCCAGAAAATTTTTCGGAATATGTTAAAAAATTTCCCGAAAATTACTTAAAACAAACAGTCGAATCTTACCCGTTTTTGGACATAAATAAATTATGTACCGAGTTGTCCTTAATTTATCAACGAATTGAGTTTAGAAATTTAAGCGGAGCTCTATCACTAAATACATTTCTTAATTCCAATAATCTAGTCATCTTTTGAAGAAAGTGCTAAATTATTGAAAATCATCATTACAGTACCTGTTTCCAGTGGCGGTGGGTGATATTTCAGTTAGCCATATCTTGAAAACGACGCATGGGACCCACTTCACTTTTTAGGTGATGACTATACACCTCTTACAGAAAGGATTTATAGTGAAAAAACCGTCAGCAAAGTTTGCGAAAAAAAATTTCAAAAACACTGGAGCACTCGCTGGGTTCTCAGTGCGCTCTGTGGAATATTTGCAGTATATTTTTTTCATAATCTAGAAACAAATATAAGGAGACGTTTTTCGATTTGTTACAAAATATTTTTTTTTTCAAAAAGTTATGGCCATTTTAATTTTAATTAAAGGAAAATTTTGTTTCCCAAAATTAATATGGCCATAACTTTTTGAAAAAAAAAAATATTTTGTAAACAAAATCGAAAAACGTCTCCTTATATTTGTTTCTAGATTATGAAAAAAAATATACTGCAAATATTCCACAGTGTTACTGAGAACCCAGGGTGCTCCAGTGTTTTTGAAATTTTTTCGCAAACTTTGCTGACGGTTTTTTCACTATAAATCCTTTCTGTAAGAGGTGTATAGTCATCACTAAAAAATGAAGTGGGTCCCATGCGTCGTTTTCAAGATATGGCTAACTGAAATATATCACAAACCGCCACTGCCTGTTTCGTCAGCAGAAGCCGAAAGGTGTTTCTCGACTTTAAAGCGAATAAAGACATTTTTGCGCAACACCATGTGCCAGGAAAGACTGTTGGCTTTGGCTATGCTCTCCATTGAAAAAGACTTTATTACAAATATCGAAAATTTTAACAACAAAGTAATTGAAAAATTTACACAGTGTACAAAATCGCAGAATTGAGCTTATTTACAAAGAAAATTAGGTAAGTTTTCAAATTAATAAAGTTAATAAGAATAACCTTAATATGAGATAAATATTTATCTCATATTAAATATAACATATAAATATTTATCTCATATTAGGAATATTCTTATTATTCTTATGATTATCGTTATTTTTATGTATGGTGCACCCCCAATCTTAGGATCACGCACTGCCACTGGATGATCTTATATCCAACACCAGATTGTGACTATGTGGTATGCTACTGACCACGCATTGGATTTCGCCCAGCGCCGACTAAATTGTAGTTCGTGTGCGGTACCTGGTAAGAGTGCATTTGTTCCATTTGTTACCGACTCGCCACAATTGAGTCGGTGACAAAAATGGAACAGGTTCCAACTTTTTAGTCTGTCGTGTGCGGTGTCTTATTTAAACGTATACGTTGCATTCATACAGATAAAATTGTGGATGACCAATAGTCGGTGTCTGCGGTGGGCCTTAGAGATCTGTTGGTAGAGCAAGAACAGGCATTCCGACCTCTTCTTAAGTAGAACCGTCGATCCGTTTGGGACGCGATGTAAAAAGAAATGCAATGCAATGAAAAGTAAATGCGTTTTTAGTGTGCAAAAATTTTCGTTTTTTTTGTCCAGTTTCCCCAAAAAAACAGCCATGCATCACAAAAAGCGAGGTGATTGTTGATTGAATATTTAGCAAAAAACTTGTTTAGAAAAAAATATTGACTGAAAGATAATCAACCCTGCCGTTGTGTTCAAATTTAGTATACTGTTTGGATCAATGTGACCCGAGTTGTTATTCTTCATATTTCATAGACAAAAACAAAGTAAGCAGTGTATTAACAGGACCGTACTCTGAAATTCTTACAAGAAGCCCAACTCTAGTGATGCCGTGATAAAATGTGGAACAGACCAAATTCGACGATGGAATGCATGGATGGGATGCGATAGTTGCAATCGCAACATTCATAAAAAATGTCTGGTATGTCACCTCTGAAAAAAAGTTATGGAACTAAAGGGGAAGCGTATTCTAAAGTTCATTTAGGAATAAAGTGGACTTATGCAGGTCCCCAAGCTACTACAGCATCGATAATTGAAATCAGAAATCCAAGCTATGAAATTGAATTCTTCTCCTATGTTATCTACTCACGAAGAGGAAATATTCACGGAAATAAGTGCGAATAAATCGCTCCACAAACATTATTTTCTTTAATATACCTAACCAAAACAATGATATGGAAGATGTGAAACGATTATTACAAATACAACAGGCGATTGTCCTGCTTTGGTTAAAGTTATGAGGATTGGAAAAAGCAACAAAAATGGTATGAAGCCTGTAAAGTAATCCTTAAATCTCCTCAGGAGGCTTCTAATATAATTAGAAATAGATATAAATTAAAAGGTAGTAATGTTTATGTTAGTCCGGATCTTACTGTGAAACAGCGGAATATGAGCAAACAATAGAAACGACTGAATAGGCAGAGTGGCACAAGGGAGAAAATAATCTGCATATTAAATACAAATGGTTCTCATATTTCAACAAAAAACTGACGTCACAACACACAATAAAATACAAAACAACAGAATCATTAGTAACCAGAAAAAAACAACACTCTTAGAAATTAAGTATATGTACACAAATATCTCTACTTTAATGACCAAATTCCAAGAACTTTTTGAAGTTGAAAAAGTTAAACCTGATATAATATTAATAACAGAGACATGGCTTAAACCTATTATTACAGAAAATATGTAAATATCCCAAGTTTTACCTTTACAGAAGCGACGATATACTGAGGAGGAGGCGTTTGTATCTATGTGGCAGATAACATTGAGGGGTTATAGTGCATTCATCAATAATAAACAGTTTTGACACTGGTTCAATTGATTCTATATGGCTCAATCTTAATATTTCGAATAAGGAATTCAACATTGCATGTATATACCGTCCGCCTGACACTCAAAGTGAACAGGACAAACTGCTTATTGATGCAATCAGTGAATTTAGTACTACTCAGAAAAAGTATTATTATTTGGTGACTCAACTATCCCGAACTAAACTGGACGGTTCAACATTACAAGATGGTACAGCCAACCAGCCGCTTTATGAATGCAATTTTGATGACAAATCTCATTCAGTTAGTAAAATTTCCAACGTTTCTGAAATACCAATAATCCATCATGTCTTGATCTAATTTTTGCCTCAGATAAGCGACTCACCACGATTGAATCTAAGCCCCCAATAGGGTCCGACAATTGTACTCCTGCAGTTTCCCGATATTTTGCAGTAGAAAAGTAAATAAAATTGTTAAAAAACGAACTTTTTTAAAGCAGACTACTCTTCCATAAACAATGACCTGCAAAATATGAACTGGATAGCTCATGAACCGAGAAAGGTGGAGGAAATTCATAACAAACATAAGTAATACTATAGAAAGAGCATACCAATACTACAGGGACAAAACCACCTTGATAAACACCAGTATTAAACCGAAATCAACAAAAAAAGGAATTTGTGGCACCTTTATCAAAGAACAAAATACACGAGGACTATCAAAAATCCGACAATGTTTAACAAAACAATGAAAAATAAAAAACACAGGACGAGAAGGGTTGATAGATAGTGGAAGCAGCAGCGTTTCTTCAAATATGTCAAAAATCTCTGATTCAGGGGTATCAAAATTGGTCCTTGAGATTCTAATAATACCCCTATTCAGGATCCTTTAATAGTAGCAAACATGTTTGCGGATTATTTCAGCCTCATTTACTTCTGAGCCATTAGATAACCTTCCCGAACCCCAGATAACACCAGAAAACTAATTCAAAGAGCATATTGCCACACTGAGGACCTAGTAAGTGCGTTGAAAAATAAAAACCGACCCTGCGCAGGCCCCGACAATATTCCCCAATTTTTGAAACATTGTAAAAGAACCATATTGGACATTAACATATAATGCAGACACATTAGTAGAAGGTAAAATTCCACAGAGGGAAGTGGCGATTGTGATCCTATTCACAAAAAGGTACAAACTGAAACAAAAAATTATAGACAAACTCCTTAACATCGTTACCTTGCAAATGCAGGAAAAAATTATAGCACGAAATTAAAAAGTTTATGACGGAAAGTGGAGTCCTACATGAGAACAACGGATTTATGCCAGGACGTTCCACCACTACTAACTTGCTCCAATGTTTGCACAGTGGACCAGCAGTTGATGAGGGACACCAGTAGACCTTTATCTTGATTTTAAAAGGCTTTTGATCTCCCACCGAGACTTTGAAGAAAACGGAACACGGGGTAGGGGAAATTTATTATCATGGATAATGATTTTTTGAGCAACAGGAAATCCAAGTGCGTGTGAAGCGAGGTATCTGAGGCAATGCAGACAAGTGGTCCGGATCTGTTTGGGTCCCTCTTGTTCAATATATTCATTAGCGACCTGGGACCATCACTAAGTACTCTTCTTCTTGCGACGATACAAAATTTTATGCAAACCCAAACCGAACGACAAACTGTCGCGGATACGGATGGTTGAATCCTGGTGTAACAACGGCACTACCTCTAAATGAACAAAAGGACTGTACTTCAGGGGATCCAATAATCCAAATATTCAGTACTTTCTGAACGGAACTGAAATACCCAGTTACCGAGCAAAGACCTGGGATTTTATCTTCAAACCTAAAAGGGCACACCGTAAAACCAAAAAAAGTAAATCAGTCTTGTATTTAGTGTATAACATTAAAAACTTATCTACGACACTGTCAAAAACACAAGGCCTATAAAGGCCATTTTGGTATCCGCCTGTTGACAATTGCGATATACAGGCGGAAAGAACGAGACCCAGCATTGATCTGCGCAGGAAGACTCTCAGTCTTGGTCTCACACTCTAAGGGAAAGACGCTTGTGGTATCTTATTGAAACTTATAAAATTTTGCACGTTTATAGTGTACATTGGATTTCTTTAGCTTTAGTGGATACGTTGAGGATTGTTTGTCGTAAAAGATTTCACAAACTACGAAACTTTTTCAAACGATCCTATTATTGGAACCTCTTCAGAAAACAAGTTTCAGCAAGTTAATTCATTTAAAAAATTATGATATGTATTTAGCTACTTAACACCACTATATATTGTGGCATTTATTTGATGTTTGTGATTATTATTGTCTATGAATGTTAAGTATTACAAAGGGTTACTGCTAAGTTTAAACGGCTTTGCGCTACACTTATGGCTAATAATAATAATAATAATAATATTTTCAGTAATTATTATAAAACCGAAATCAAGCATCATATTTTAATGCTGTATTACAGTAACTATAATGCAGAATAAGAAGATAATTACATTATTGTTGCACAAAATAATGAGACATAAAAAAACGTATTTCTATCAAAGTTGTCCGAGAAAAAAAAAGACGTATTTCTATTCTTAATCGAATTTATAACCTTATTTACAAGTACTTGTCAAGACTGTCAAATCATATGACAGCCATTGTTTATTTTACAAATTGTGACAGTCACTTTTTGACATAACCGAAAAGCCTAGACATGACTGTTATTTCCATCTCTCGTTCATAGCCAGAGTTGATGACGTTTTTTTTGTATGTCTTTACTTGTCTTGTTGTCATTGCTTGATGGGCAACAAGTACCGAGTTTTGTAGGCCAGGGATATAAACAAGTACAAACTTGTATTCACTTGTCGCAGCTGGTATCTTGTTGTATCTTGCAGATACTTCAACAGGCTGTGCATTCAATGATATGACTTGTAAAATAACTAGGGCTCCCATTCAAGCCTTCATAAATGATTTTTTTTTACATACCTGTAAATAGGTTTACAATATGAAAAGCCACAGCTAAATTCATTTTTACAAACTAATGTAATAAGCCATTAAAAAAAAACCTCTTCAAAGTCGGCCAACCAAAAAAAGACGTATTTCTATTCTTAAATTTATAACCTTATTTAATTGTCTGAGTTGTCACATTATGTGAGCCATTATTTGTTTTACAATTGTGACAGCCACTTGTCAAAAGTTTTGGTTTGAACTTAGACATAACCGCTATTTCCATCTCTCTTTCATAGCCAGATTGGATGACGTTTTTTTTTTGGATGGCTCTTTATAAGACAATAACTCTCCTTAAATCTGAAATTTTTTTGTTCTGTAATTATGTTTTAATTGACGCTATAAAAATACAATTTTATTATCATCGGGTCCTATAGATCCGAACATTATGTATGTAACAATTAACAATTTTTAGAAAAAGTAACAAAAAGCCGTAAATATTTTCTTAGTTAAAATAAAGTTCTTGAGTTTTCAAATAAAGTAAATAAATATTAAAATACCCAGTTACTCTATGTAAGTGTAACATCAAATAAAAATGCTTTTGGGTCAAATAGACCCGAACAGGACAGCAGGATTAAACAAATTCATCGTTTCCCGGTACTTGCGTTCAGAATAAATGAGGCACCCTTGGCTGTTTGGTTAAACATATACACGACCTTCAATTCCTGACATATCACATTTTATATTACGAGGATAGAAATCGTGCTATTGGGTCTTGGACTAATACTAGACTTTATTTATTTCAATTGTTCATTATGTTATTTCTTTCAATTATTCTTAAGAATGTACTTAATTGTTTAAGAATGGCATTGCTATGTATTCTATATTTTAAATATAGTTATAGTGAATAGTTATTTTTTATAAAAACCGTTTTAGATAGATGATTCTATAAAAAAATGTGAGGCTTATTATATATGGATAATGTATATACTGTAAATACATTTATTTTGACTGATTATATTTTTCATTTTATTTGGATCCCTGCAATTCCAGTATTACTAGGGTTGGCCGATCGTGCTGCAATTCAGCGGCAAGTGGTGTGTGGGTTTGACTTCAGTCGTTTTGCCCGATTGTTTGGCTGACTCTTAACACTATTATTAGTTATGTTTGAGGTGTTGAAAGTTTATGTCGTCGGCGTCGGTATTACATTAATAGTAAAATGTAACACGCAAACGCCTACCATTTGCTAACAAAGTGAATACATTTATCAGTGATTTCGAAGATTTATTTTATGATGGCGTGACCGTATACGCCAGTGTACGGACAAACGCGATTGTAGTCGTCACATAAATGATGTGAAACAAAAATAAAAAGTGTTGTATGCCCTTGAGAACTCAGTTTATGATCAACTTACTTTTAAACTTTGTTTAATTTTTTTAAATGGTTGGATAAACAACCATTTTAGTAAACAACTATCTACCAATTGTACGCAGTGACTTACTAAAGTGGATTAAAAGTGCATTTAAAAATACATGGCTGTTTATGTATTGATAAGTAGGCTTCAGATTTTAGTGGTTTTAACCTTGAGCGGCTGTCAGGGAAATTTGAATATACAGTAAGCAACGAAAGTTATCATACACCCACTTTTTGAAGTTTACTTATATTCTGATCATTTTTCTATTACAGCATTGATTTTTTTGCTTCTGACAGGGTTATAGCTTGTGATATTCTGCGTCAGTTTGGGCAGTGGCTAACTACATGAGTTGCTAACTACAATGACAACTACATCTTGAGTAGTTGCAAATAACAACTACAACTACTAGCTGTAGCTGCTTCCTGCAACTACTTTAACGGAAGCTACAGTAGCTGTAGTTTGAAATAACAGCTACAGCTAGTAGTTGTGAAAAATGTAGTTGCGGCGAACAGTAGCTGTAGTTCTCTGCTTATAGCTACAGCTAGTAGCTGTAGCTATAAGCAGAGAACTACAGCTACTTTTCTTTAGTACTGGAAAATGTCAAATAAGATACACAAGTAGCTGTAGTTGTCGGTTGATCGGTAGCTACAGCACCAATTTCAGTTAAAAAAAATCTTGCATCGGATTGCATCGAATTGTACTTGAAAAAACAAGATTTAAAAAAAAAATTGTTTTTTCAAGCACTATTCGATGCAATTGGTTTGAAATCTGTATATAAAAAAAACGCCGAGATAAGGCCCTTAGTTACCGCATTTTTTTCGCTTTTTTGTTAATAACTCTTTATTTTGCAATTTAAGAATCTGAAATTTGCAGAATCGCAAGATATTGCGATTACCTATCGATCTTTTTTACCGCATCTCGCGAACGTTTGTTAAGCACCCCAACAGCTATCTTTTCCTGTAGTCTCATCCGTTTGAAGTGAAATCTGTTTGTTTTATTTAATATTGAAGATTTTGCACTTTTTTTTTCAACGCTAATTTTGCAATAAAAAAAAATTTCCGTACCAGCGGAAAAGCCTATCCCGATGGCAAATTTCCTCAGGAACAAAATCGACAAGCATACCTCAAGTCGATTTATCATATTTTCGGAGATACAAGCAAAAAACGAAAAAAAATGCGTTTTTTTTTCTTAAATTGTTAATAACAAAACACGATCGGCCTCTGCGAATACACAAATTTAGGGTTTTGTTCTATGTATGTTTTACTTAATTTTAAGCCACCTGTTATTACAAGCTACAGCTACTGTAGCTTCCACATAAGTAGCTGCGGGCGAACAACTTCAAGCTACTTAGTGTAGCTGTAGTTGCAACTACAGTAGCTGTAGTTGAAGCTACATTTTGCCCAACATTGTTCTGCGTCTAATAAGCCGAAGTTGAAGGCGGTATATTGATTGTGTGAAAAGATATGGCTAAAAAAGTAAAATTTCAACGTTTTCAAAGAAATGTAAATAACTTCGAAAATAGTAAATCCCTTTCGAAGTTGTTGGACTCGTATTAAAGGGAAATCTTCAGTGTATCTATTTGACTAACTGAGTCATTTTGAAAAAAATCTACACATGAATAAAATCTAAAGTTGAACCAAAAATATCACGAAAATTCAAAAAAAGCCCTGTACGTCACACATTACTCCAACAAAAATATAGGATTAATATCCCTCTAGATCTCTGCGTTTTATTAAAATTTCAGGAACAGTGATTGTTACGAAAACGATGGTAGAATTTAAGGATGGTAGAATTTTGAATTTTCGTGATATTTTTGGTTCAACTTTAGATTTTTTTCATGTCTAGGAAAATGTCATTTTTCAAAATGACAGTCAAATAGATACACTGAAGATTTCCCTTTAATACTGGTCCAACGACTTCGAAAGGGATTTACTATTTTCGAAGTTATTTACGTTTTACGTAAGTAAAAAAAAGACACTGTTTTTACTAAATCAGGACAAATTGGTGATGTCGATATAAACTGCTCGTCAAAATTAGTGTAACACTGTTTAGATTAGCGCCATTTGTGTTCTATTCAAGTCAGAGACTTGCGGTTTTTAATTTTCGGTAGCCTATAGGGTTGGTTTTAATGTCCCGCCAAGCTGTAACTTAAATAGTTCGCCGTCCACACCCCAAAAATCAACCCCATGTTGAAATTTGTTCCTCAATAAGTTCTGCATATTTGGTCACTGTCTCATCTCTTCAATCTATTTCCAGACCCCCTTAAGCCACCCCTTTGCATTTACGCAATGTTTTGCGTGGTTTGACCTCTGTTAGGCGAATCCATTGATTCTAATGCTGCCAAATAAACCGGTGTGGGGTGCCATAACTCTCTTTCACCTTTTGACAACCCAAGCACCCCTCCAAACCACACCTACACCAAATATCTGAAACCCCTAAAATTCGTATCAGAACATTAACGACCTTATTACCGCAAAAGTATGTTGTTTTGTTCACCGTTAGCCACAGAAATTTATTGCATATGTCTTCTTTGATACCTCCCATGACATGTTGATACGTCTTCTATAAATATGTTTTACGCAATGTATGGCTACAGGAAAATCGGATATATATTTGGTAAAAAAAACGTCTAAAGTAAATATTGTCGATCACGTTTCACCAAAGCCTACATGCGTGAAACATGCACAAATCAAACCATTGTTTTCAGTGCCAGTAATATTTTATTGATTGATATTCAAATCTAAATGTCTGACACTTTCACACTTACTGCAAAAATCTACACAAAATCAGATAATATGTAAATACAGTATACGAAACACATAAAATTATTTTAAACTTGATGGTTCTACCATCAGTCTGCTAATTACGTTGTAGGTTCTTAATGAAAGAGTTTGTGAGATACACTACTTTACTGATTTTAACTTATACATAAATTATTTGATGATAAATTATTAGCCCAAAAGCTAAATGTTGAGCAGAAGGGTCTGCACTATTGTTTTATACATTATGTATTGTGCACAATATCATATTTGTTTAAGTTGCAACTAGTTGAGTTTATCAATTATCATATTAGTCTATAAACAAATCATTTAGTTGACCTGAGCTAAGCTATTCCTTTATACTTTATGTGTTTACAATATGATATTACATATTAGTTTATATACAAATTGGTTAGACTAAACAAATCATTTAGATAAGTATTGGTCCTTTATTGTGTGAAAAATAAGGGTTGATACTGAAAACAATGTACAGGGTTATATTTAACTTGCTCGCATAGCTAACGTAAAATACAAAATTTCGTCAATGGAAGAGTTGTTCTGATATATCATCGGTTTGGAAGGAAAGGATTACAACTCAAAAATTGTCTTTTTACAGAAGCAATTTAAACATTGTGAATTAAATAATTCTTCATTATTTAATTATAAATCCACAAAATAATACTATTTTTTTATTATTATTAGCACTAAAATATGCTTTATTATAGGAGTATTTTGGTTTTTGGAGTAGTTTGGCTCGCGGCAAACTGAAATATAACGGAAATATAAACTTTTCTTCCGAACCGACGATATGGATAAATTATATCTAGCTGTTCCCGAACCTGCATGCAGCAGATGTCCACGGAGTCTCAGCAATTGTTACTGGGCACGGTCCATAATTTACATGGCACTTAAAAAATATGGTTTATACTTTAATTATCATAGTTGTATAGTGTCGTTGTGGCACACTTTCCGGACCCAAGTATATAATCTAAAATATGATGTAGGTCCCGTGTTCTGTTATAAAAATACGAAAACTTCAAATTCCACAAGCGACCACTGCCACAAACAAATAATTCTATAGATTGTACTTCTCGGGGCATTCATTGCTACAGGTACTCAAAAGAAATGAGTTCCGGATACAATTTCAGGTTTTGTCTACTGCACATGCCACGGCCAGGGGCAAAGACAAATTTGCCGCACAAGGTAGGTGTATTCGATAATAAAAAAGTACTCCTCATAAAAATAATCAGTTAGTTTGACTTTATTAATTCATTAAGAATATCATCCAAATCATCCACAGATATATTGGACATTTCCTGGTTATACACATTTTCATTTGGTGTCTGTGTCTCTTTGAAAGGTACAAATGAATTATTTACATTATCTTCAAAAGGCTGTTCATTGTGAAAACTTGTAGAGTGGTATTTTTGTTTATTATCTACATGTGAAGTTTGTGTATCTTTTGAGAGTGGCAGTGAGTATTTCCCTTCTTGAGCAGATAAAGGTTCGAGTGATCTAAAACCACTAGCGTCATGGGAATTCCTTTCAATCATAACACATTCTCCACCAATAGGGTATGGACAATTTATATTTGTACAAATAAGCACCGCAACATTGAAGTTAATTTGTTTGAAGTCCAACTTTGTATTGCACAGAGGACAAGCCATACCTGTAACATAACACATTTTAAGTCATGTAAGCACTAGACTGCCAAAAAAAAGGTAATTTGTACAACTATAACAACATCAAATAATTTCCTTAAAATAGCCTATGGTCCTCCCGTGATGTAATTACAGGCTTGTTACCTATGGCAATAATGTGGCCTGTGTATATTATATAATAATAACTCTGTTCACGGAATTATTTCACAAGCAAACACAAGTTTCCATTCATCAGAAATATTGGACTAGTTGCTTTGAGTTTATAACTCGTTCGAATTACTGCAAAACAGAGGGTGATGACTATTTCTGATGGTTGTAACTTACCACAAACTGGCTCTGAGAACTATCTGACTACGTTTGTGTTAATAACCTAGTGTTTAATAATAAGTACCAAGTCTTGAAAGTGAACTTTTACTGTATACATAGGTGAGATTGTGTACCCATTAAGTTGCTTCAAACAATTACATACAAATGAGACAATAAGGTAAGTTTCTTTTCTTCGTTATTCGGTTACATATATCCACGAATTTGTGATTAACTGTACCTCTCTCATCATTGGATAAAATAAGATTGATAAACAAAATGCAACATCACATCGTATGGATTTAAACCACCTATGTTAAAGTGCGATTTTACTAAATGAAGTTTTAAAATTTTACCTCCTCACCGGTATAACCTCAAACAATTAAAAGGAAGATAAGCTACTGAGCCAGCACAAAACATATTAAGCCAGCTTCACTCGGCCGCTGACGCTCAGCGTGCTTTTCATATTAGCACACTGATTGGTCAGCTTTGGATTTAAGGCTGCTCAGACCTCTCAATTTAGTCCTGACCATAAAGAAACCAAGGTTTCTTTATGGTCCTGACGCACAATTGGGCCAACCACAATCATAACCTTATGGTCCTTATGGCACAGTTTAACAATAAACTGTGCATATGGTCATGGTTACATAAAAATTACAGATATGCTTATGCTGTAATTTTTATGTTTCGTTCACAAATCCGCGTATAAATCGTTTATTTTAAAACTCCCGCATAGAGGACCCAGTTTAGCAAATTTCACTGAATTTGATATTTGGCGTGAAAAAAACACAGAAATTATATCGGATTGAGGAAGTTAGGGACATCAAACAGTTAATTATAATTGTAGGAAATTAGTATTAATTCGTGTTAATTAGTATTGTATTTAGGGTTACCCTTAACCCACGTTACGAGAGTGCAGGCACAGGGTTGGTATGACTGGCAATCGTAATTTTAAAAGTAGATACACTCGATTCCTTCTTAAGTCACCAAATCCGTGCATCATCTCGTTCAAGTCGCGAAATTTCTTCTCTCTTAAGTCACGTTTAAAAGCAATCATAACCTCAACTTTTTCGTGTTTTTAGTTGAAAAAAGACATTTTTAGAGATGTACCGCAGCACTTGTTATAATGAAAAATAAGCCAGCTGAACGAAAAAATCAACGTAAGTATACCCAGTCGTGCGTGACAAAGTTCAATTTTCCGCTTGAGTGAATATTTTAAAGATTAAATATTTTAAAAGACACCTAACCAATTTTAAAGGTTAGGGTGTCTATATCACACCTCTTGGTGTGTCTATATCAACACAATCACTTTTTTCAATAAAAATTGTACATATTCATGCGATAATCCAATTTCCAAACGTAGTTCTAAAACTCTTATAGGCGACGACTTAAGAGGGAGAGTTTCGTGACATTATAGGGAGAAACGTGGTGACATTAGAGGAAATGTGAATTAAGCGAAGGTGACTTAAGAGGGACTTGAGAGTAAAAATAATTTCATATGTGTGTTTATGGTTAGTCCTGTTGCACAATTGAGCTAACCACAACCATAACCATAAGCATAACTGTAAATTTTATGTTTTGTCCACAACAAATCTGCATAAAATCGTGTGTATTTTAAAACTCCCGCATAGAGGATTCAGTTTTAGCCAATTTCACTAAATTAAACATTTTGTGTGAAAAATCAGAAACGACACTGGAATTAGAAGAAATGATGGATATCGAATTGTTAACTAATATTGTAGTAATTTAGTATTAATTTGTGTTAGTTACTACTGTATTTAGGGTAACCCTCAACCCATATTTCACGAGAGTACAGACACAAGGTTGGTATAACTGGCAAAACGTAATTTTAAGCGTAAAGATAAAATAATTTCATCTTTATGTTTACGGTTATTGACGATTGAAGGTCATTCTTAATGCTAATGTTAACTGAATTAGTTGTAGACAAGAACATTATTTTCATATACTCCATCTTTGTGGTTGTGGTTAATTTTACGTTTATGTTAATTGTGTAGGGGGTCTTAAATTGCTTATTTGTACCTTATTGACGATTGAGGTCATTCTTAATGTTAATGTTAATTTAGTTAGTTGTAGACAAGAGCATTATTTTAATATACGTAATTTTTACTCTCATGACAAATTGTGCAGGGGCCAAAGGCAATCTATAAATTATATGTGAACTAAATAGTTTACCAAATGCCGAATCAAATTTAAAATACAATATATTCATAACATAACTCAAACACAAATTGCTAAATTTTTGTAAAACGGGAATCAACTGCTAAAACTTCTACAACTGTACATATTCTTTCTGAGCTATTGGCATCACTGCTTATGTTCACATCTAAATTTTATCTGCGATCACATTCGTCATCTATTCGTCATCTATTCGTCATAGTCTTGTCTTGAACGACTTGAACCTTGAAGTTAAAATTTGGTTATGTTGTGGTTAGGCTGTGTGAATGTAACAAAACAATGAAATGTATATAGTTATTTGATTAATGTTATATTAGAGTCTAATGTTGTGATGGGTTCAACTGGTCACCATTTGGATACTTTTAATATTGCTGGTAGGTGTTAAAAATTTGAGGCAGGTATATAAATTTTATTAGTACCTGTACCTAAAACAAATTTAGGCATATATGCATTTAACAATAATGTTTAATATATTCTACAAGCTATAACAGTGAATTCAATGTTTCCACTACACAAGTAACTATTAAAATGTACTGTTTTTATCTCCAAATTACACAGTACATTAAGAAATCTTCTAAGTAGAATATGTAAAAATCAGGAATGATTACATGAATATTGAAGAGGAATATAAGGCGTTTTCCGGCGGGACAGAATTATGCAGCGTATTCGTTGCTTGAACTGCAACGTCACCGTATTCATATACCGTGTGTGTAAAGCCGATATCGGCCAGTTATGGAAAAGGACAAACAGAAGTGAGACGACAGATCGCATACGCATACGCATCAAAGATAGTGGGGTAGTAAGAGCGGCCCTTTCACCATGCTACACTAGTCGTTAGAACGAGAAGTGTTGAATTTGTCCTTTTTCACAACCGGCCGATGTCAGCTTTACACATACTGTATACTAGAATGACTAATTTCAAAAATCTCGGTTTCGACCGCTGTGACGCTAGAAAACACCTTATTTCACAACAAAACACCACAGAATGTGACAGAATTATGCAAATACAGTTAAAACCGGACTTCCAAAAGCTCTCAAAGCTACTTTAACCGTTAGCGCTTATGGTGTCACCACTACAGCGCAATAATCATCTGATTTAAAAGTGCTTTCAATCACTCAGCCACTGCCATGCCGGAAAACACCTATAGTGTATTACTGCATTTTTAGGGTATCCCTTTTGTGATATACCTTACGGAATAAGGAATGTTAAATTTATGGCTAATATTTGCAGCTGTTTTGTATCGTTTTAATCGTCTCAGTTATGGTCCAATATCACTATCTTGGGTTTTCCCCCACCACTGAGGTGAGGTTTAGCTGCTAGGTAGATAAAAGTGCCTCAAAATGGGGTGTTATTGAAGGTTATTCGGAAACTATGCATACGATCAGAAATGTGGCTTTTATGAAAGTTGTAAAGCTTGAAATTCTGCAAAAAATGAATATATGGTTGCAGTATTACCAGTAGTAGTTCTTGTCAAAGCTACAGCTATTTTCAGCCACAATCACCTGTTAATTGATACCGCCCAAAACATAAATGTACTGTTCTTATAGGAGAAGAAACGGATCTCTTAATCATGCTCACAGGAGTAGCTTCATCATCCATCAAGATTTTTTTGTGAAACTATGACAAAGAAAGTAACCAAACAACCTGTCCTCCATCAACAGTTTCAATCCGTGGAAAATGCTCTTCTATTCCTCTACGTTTTCAGAGATTGTGATAACGACCTTCTCACTTTACAGGCAAGGAAAGATGTTAAGCTGCTCATTCAAAATGATACATTTTTGGAAGTTACTCAAGTTTTTGTGAGCAAATATGTGCTTAATAGTATAGTAGATGCAGAGCAAACATTCTTGGTAGCACTCTATGGAGGTAAAGTGATGATACCTAGAATGGTTTAAGATTTCAGCTGTTTGCAAAGTCTCTTATGAAAACTAAATTTAATTAGGTTTCCCTACCTCTAATGCTAAAAGCTGTATATTAAAATTGCTTGAGGGTGTATAAGCAAGGTCAAATGTAGGTAGGAAACCGTTTTGATTCCATTGAGGGGAGGTTGGGTAACTACCAGATACTGTTTGGGTCTTGCATCATCAAAGAATTTGCTCCACAATTGCTTTATCGTGCAAATACACCAAAAAGTGTAAGGTCCCCTGTAGTTGTAGAAAAGCGAGAATACACTTCTCAATGATGTGTGGAAGCTACTGTAAGTGACTATATTACTATAGGAGACGCTCTCAGCACCAATGAACAGATGCTTGAATTGAATGAGGAAGAAAGCGACCCAGATGAAGCTAAAGAAAGCTCAAGTGAAACGATATTTCTCGTCAAACCTCTGCGACTGAATTAATTAATAGGTTACAATTTAAAATTTGTTTCCTTAGGTATACACTGATTTGAAACTATACCATTTTGATATCTACTTACCTATTGAATGCAACGTTTCTTGTTCCCTAACTCATTTCAGTGGCGGCTCGTGGGTGTGTTACATGGGTGGGCACAGGGTGTG
Organism: Aromia moschata; assembly: GCA_029963805.1. NCBI lineage: Eukaryota > Metazoa > Arthropoda > Insecta > Coleoptera > Cerambycidae > Aromia > Aromia moschata. Next base: position 44,130 of record JAPWTK010001310.1, read on the forward strand.
TCAGTATGATTACTCATTAGCTACCAATGGGGCCGCAGGCGAAAATTTTTAAAATTTTCAAGGTCATGCGTTTTACTGACACTTCAGAATTTCAATGAAAAATTCTTTTATACAAAAATATAGACTTTCACAAGAATAATTTTTGGGATTTGGTAGCTTTTTGAAATAATATTTAGTCACAAATATTGAGGGCTTAAATATATTAAAATAATGGGTGGCAACGTGAAAAAAATTTGATATAGGTATCTTACCGTTATTTGTAGAGGAAATCAGCTCGCCTGTCCTTATTGTTCACAAAAATGTTAATCGTCTTTTCATTAAAGTCCCGGATTTGTTTCACAAAATTTAATACAATTAATTATTTGGTTTAAAATATGTCTGTTTTTATCCATATTTTCATTGTGACGTCTTATATTTTCAAGATAAGCACTATCAAGCTGTTGCCTTATGTCTACCTTTCCCAACATACTAAAATCTAAGATGTTATGTAAATGTTTTTCATTGTAGCTAGCATGTTTCTTAGCTCGTTCATTTAAATGTTTTAATTCACTCACCCCTTCTTGAGTCCATGCACTTTGGTTGCCACCCATCACTAAACAAATAAAACAAAACAGTTTGTTTCCCTTTAGGACACCCACATAACCACTTAAATCTGTCGTAGACACTACTATTAAAATTTCGTGAATAATTTCGCGATTTTCCTACCTCTGTTTTGGAAATAATCAAATCGGGTATCGGCCTTCCTAACCGTTTAATTTCCATTCGGATCTCGTATGTAATATTTTTTATTAGTCAATAATAAGTCCACCGAATTCATTTTGAAACGTTTCACAATCAAAAACAGTAAAAACACACTTCTCGGCGAAGAAAATAAACAATCACTAAAAAAGGTCACTCAACCAAGTGTGACCCGTTCAGCTGATTTTCGAACGATTTAACGACGTCTGTCTGCTGCAATCGTCTCCAAATTTTACCAGTCACCGATTAAAAACGAGGGCTGGCAAACTGTGTGCCCTCGCCCACGTGCGCGAAATGCGAGGATTTCAGACTACGGTGGCTCGGTGCTCGATCGATAGTCTTATGTATATATATATGTGATAAAAATCATTAATTGTGGTATAAAAGGAATAATAATTAGAATATGAATAGTTTGTCGTATACAATTAATTGATATTATTGTAACAGTAATTTATAGTAAATTAACACAAAAGAAATATTTTCTATTGAAATTTGGGCTGGGCACGTGCCCCTGTGCTCTTTATCATCAGCCGCCACTGACTCATTTTATCCCTTTCCTTGGTCAGATTAGAAATATACTTTTAAGTGATTTCTGTAGTAAGCTTAAAAGACTGTGTTTTAGTAACAGAACAAGTATCAACACTACTGAGAGCTACTAAAATATTAGTGCTAAAAAGTACCGCACCCTAGCACTTATTTAATTTAAATACTGTTTTTATTTCTGATTTTACACGTAGTTATCGAGTAATCTTAGAAAAACCTCAAGAACGCCCCATATCGGGTCATTTTTTATGTAGCTATCGAGCTGCTGACGCTCGCCTCGACAGAAGGAGAAATCTCAGGATAGTCAATAGCCATATTGAATCCTAAATGGAGTGTTTAAAACAATAAAGACTTTACCGTGAATTATTTCCGAACTCAACAACTGGCCTATAAGATCGCAATTAAAAACCAATAACTTCTTAGTCGCAGAAGCAAAGTTGGTCAACCATAAAAAAAATATAGTCGTGGTTTTACTCCTGACTGAGGGTTAATTAGAACATCACATATTAAAGGACCCCGCACAAAACAAGTGGGTGAGGGGGTACAATCAAATGGACTGAAAATTTAGTATGTTGTACTTCATGACATCCTGATCAAAAGTCCTCATGGACAGAACGCCTGAAAATCAATACTTTTTGAGATACGAAGTTGCAAAGGACTGAACAAAAGGCATGCTTGAGTGTATTATATCGTACAAGGAGTTGTTTAACACTATTATTTTACAACATTGATATTTATGAAGACATTTTCACTGGATCATTAAATTCACTCGAGAATGACCTTGAAATATGACTTAAAGGCGAAAGTCAAGTCAAGGTCAAGCGAAGATAAAACGATTATATAAATCCGAGAAAGTAGATGTATATGTTTTGGGGTCGCTGAATCCAAATTCGGTGTTTACTTAATCCCTAAAGGTTAACTAGGGGTCATTTCAAGGTCATTCAAAATCAAAACGAAAAAACTGGTGTATTCTTAACCCCAATAATCCAATATCATAGAGTTCACCTAAATCATCCAAACATCAGCTGCGGTAATCATGCTACGTCGGCATTAGCTAATGATGTTTAGCAAATGATGTACTTGATGGCGCTGCTTACCATATTGTCAAATGTTATGTAGGACCATTTTTCAATAGTCCTGGATATCGATTCATTAATCGAATGATATTTTTGAAAAACTACCCTACTATAGTCTTGACTGTCGTTTTTTAATGTAATTTTTGGTGTTCTTTTTCCAGAATTTATTTTGAGTTTTCATTTTGTTTGTAGAAGTAACTTTTTTTATCATGGAAAAAGTGACTTCTGAATGGCAAGAATGTATTTTCAGACAAAGATATGTGTGGCTGACAGCACCTAATATCACTTAGATGATGTTGGGTGCCTATCATTTAAATGAATCACTGTATACGTATAGAAGGTATGATATCTAGGCGGTTGAAATACAAACCGTTTTGCGCATGACTTCACCTTGTGTTCACGAATCTAATGTTTGCTGTGGGAAGTCGTATTATTTTCCCTTTATAAGTGGTGGTTTGAAAATGTTTTTGCTAATTTTCATTGAACTTATTATTTCATGTAGATATGTTACATATGTGGAAATAAGTTTTGATGAAAATCCACTGTGGAATTGGAACGATGAAATAATTTATATACAATAATTTATTGAATAAGTGTTTTAGAACGTGTTTTCTTCATGAAAGGATGTTTACCCGCGAGAACGAAATTCGAGTGTTTAATTTTTCTTGAATGGATGAAACAACTATGTAAAACAAATGTAATACAACGTTTTTTTCAGACTCAGAGCAAGTATCATCTGAATTTAATTTATAAATAATATATCTCAGTGTCATGTCGAGTGGCATTTTAAAAAGTCGTGTCAACTTGATAGGTGCTCTGTTGGTTGGTTGGTTGGTCCTTAAAAAGTACAAATTAAAGTAAAATAAAGCTTCTTTATAAAATGATTATGGATAAAAAACAATATTTGTGTTGTTGATATGATCCAGGTAATTTGATATGATTACGATTTTTAATAATTAATAATACATGGATTTTTTTGTTTCATCACTTTTTTATATATTTATTCAACACTTTTACAGTAGAGCGATTTAATGAAATATAATTTTTCAAATAACTAATAAATTAATGATTTTAATAAATTTCTGTTCAGTATTTAAATCTTTCACCATCTAAAATAATTGTTGGTCAACATTTTAACTAATGTTTAATAATGTTAAGAAATTTGTTAATGTTAAGATATTCTAATTATTTTATTAAAATACTGGTTTAATTTGAGATATGCATTTATGTTTTGCCAGTAGCAAACAGTTCTTATTCTAATGAGATATGTATGTCAGGTAAAATGGGAGTTGTCAAAAAAATTAGTGTAAGGTAATAATAAACAACAGTGTTTATTGAGATAATACAATTATTGTTAAAGGAACAAGGGTAAAATAAACTAAATGGGGATTAAAGTCCAAAACGTACAAAATAATGCATTTTAACCTACAATAGATCCTTAGTTAATAATTTATAATAGTTAATAATTTAACCTACAATAAGGTCCTTAGGTAACAAAGATAGTTTTAGGTAGGTAAATAAGGATTTTTTCCACTATTGGGAAGGCTTTTTGACGGAACAGCTTCTTTCTGCAAAGGTCCATATCTTCTCGGTTGATATCTGAGCAACTCATGTTTTAGATTTCGCTCATAATCTTCGTCAACAAAGTGCTTTGAATAAATTCTGGCATTTTTAATGTTGAATTTATCTTTGCGTTTACACAGATGCTTCCACTTTGCTTTCATATACTTGTCTTTGGGAAAGACAAAAAACTTAAAAGTGTTTGTAGAACTATAGTTTGTATTACAACCATATACAGCACACTTATCTACCTTATCACATTTGAATAGATGAGTAAGACTCAACACTTTTGAATCAACCGGATAATAGCGTGTATAACTTGACAAAATTTTCCATAAACGCAAAAATAAAAAAGTTACCTTGTATATTTCGAAAATAACATTTATCCATACCTGCCTTCAGTTTAAAGCAAAGGTAAATTAGATACAGAAAAACATCCTTAATGTCTATCTATTTTTTTAAATCATTTATTCTTGGTATTTTCTTTTTTTTAAACGTTTTTGTATGTTGTTGGCAATCTTTTTTTTTTTAAATCTAAGGCAGGACCAGATACATTTTTAAAAGTAATAATAAGGCAACTTTTTATTTTTGAGTAGTTTGAAAATTGTTATTTGGAAAAATGTTTTATTATACGCTGTTAAAAAAAAAACTAAAAGGAACCACCCTATATCTACAAAATATAACGAAAATACCAATTAATTTGGATTAAAATCTTTGATATCTGACACTACTTTATATGTATATTTTCATTTCAGATTTAACACCTGAGCAACAGAAAATATTAATTGATATACGAAGACGAAAAACGGAGTTGCTTCTGGAAATTCAGGTAATTTTGTATACCAGCTGACACAAGATCATGGTTACCCTTCATCTTTTTCTTTTTAAAAATTGGGGAGAAAATTGTTTTATTTTTGTTTTTGTTAACAGATTTTATTTTTTAAGTGTTTAAATATGGTGGATAGAAACATTTTGATGTGATACTTCCATTACTTGAGAATTTTCTTCTTTTGGCGTAACCTCCAGTCACTTCAGAATAATTATTCTTTCTTAATTCTTCATAAAATATGAGCATGCCAATTTGCTGAGTTCTGCTATATCTGCGTTTTTTGCGAAATAAGACAATTTTGATTATGTATGACAATCAGCAGGTTTGTTTACGCTGTTTGAGAGTCAACAATGTTTTTGTTTTCAAAGCCACCTTATACCTGTGTATTAAAATCAAACCTTTATGTTTATGTATTTTATGTTAATATTTCCACGTTTTTTCTTGATAATTCTTGAGTAAATATTTAAGTGTGTGCACAAAAAAGCACTATTTGAATAATTTTATAAGCCATAATGTTCCCACTTGAAAAATTGAAAAAACATGAAAAATTTCTCTTCGCCATATTTAAACGCTTAAAAAAAACAGATCAAATATTTTTACTCCCTCTACTTCATTTAAGCTGACGTTTTAATTAACTGTAAGCACTCCAGATCAAAACAAGTAACTAAAAAAAAATAAATAAATGACCTGTGTCTCAAAACAATTGAAAATAAATATGATGTGCTATTAAAGATTCGGAAGTTGAGATGGTTAAACGAGAAGTGAATAAAAATTGCCGACTACGTAAATGAAAGCAGATTTACGTCTAATATCCAATTCTAAAATTTCATTATCTTATCTCTGAAAACAACAAAGTCATGACTGTTTTACACACACCAATTTTCCAAGTTCACCTTCAATTTATTTGAATACGTGTAAAACAGAAATTGTGCTCAATTTATTGTCCAATAAATTTTACAATAAATTGTAGAATTAGAAGTTCCTCTAATTTCGTGGTCAATTTTAGGGACATTTAATAACTTTTTATTTTTATTGAAAAATAAATTGCAATTTATTGTGTATTGTGTAAAACATGTTCATGATTTTTTTTCACAAATCTTTATTGGCTAAATAGGCCTAAAATGTTCTGAAACGTCGTGATTTTAAGTTTCAGCAAAAAAATCTGTCTGTTGGTCTGTCCATATGTTAACCTCTTTTGTGTACACGATAACCTCGAGAACACATAAGCGTTAACTTCAAATTTGGAACACTTATGAACCACGACGAGGTCTGGAACTGATTAGATTTTAAGCTTAATTTGTGGAGGGGTTGGGGGTTAATTTGAAGTAGTACACTTTTTCCTTGACTATTGGTAATTCGCAGACGAAGCAAGATGGGAGTACGAAGATAAAGGGGATAAGTAGTTAAAATAGGTCAAATAAACTTTTTTAATATTAATTTTTGTAATTACACAGTGAACGGAGCTCTAAAAAAATTTCTATTCGCCCCCCCCTCCCTACGGGGTCAGTTGTAACTAAAATAAAATGTAAGGGAATTATAAAAAAAATTATGAAAACATATGTATGGCCAAGTTAAATCATACATTTATTCTGATTTGGCTAATAATGTTCTTTGTTGTCCCACGGTAAGCAAGGGGGTTGTATTTTAATATTCATGTGACACGTCGTTTTATATGTCTTTGAGGTGAAGGAATTGAAAAAACACAGTAGAAGCCTCCATTCTCATTTTTACTCCTATTTCTATTACCATTTCTTTATTTTACAATGTCCATTTCCAATATATTAATTATGACCTATATGACGTAGGTTTTAAAAGTCGTTTGGGTCATAAAGGTCATATAGGTCATAAAAGATATATTGGTCATAATGGTCACATTGGCCATGAAGGTCATATTGATCATAAAGGTCATATAGGTAATATAGGTCACAAAGTCATATAGGTCATATGACTTAAAAGATCATAAAGACTAAAAAGGTCATAAAGGCTATAGGTTTATAGGTAGGTATATTGAATTAACCCAAATTTAACACTAAAAAATAAAAATAAATGTTTTTAGCGATTTAGTCTGATTAACTATGAAAAAAATTTGATGTAGTAGTAGTGATTTCGTATGCAGCGGTTTTTATTTATTGTTAATAATTTTAGATCACAGAAAAAAATAGTACGTGCACCTCATAGAAAAATCATATTCTCATCAATATAACATATAATTGTATTTTTATGAAAAGCATAATTAAATGGCGCTAAAATATTTTTTTAAAGAACACAGTTGATAATTAAAATAATGTTTGCAGTATATGGATGGTGTGCATAACTTGAATTCGTGCCTATACTATAATTTGCCATAATTAATTTCCTTGAAAGTTTTTTATGTTTGTTCTATTACATTACCGCTTCAGAATATCGATGCGGTTTATAATTTACAATAATTTTAATTTAAAATATTTATTGTACCGTTCATAAATTAGTGTGTGCTATTTCATTTTTTTTTTCAGCAACTGAAAGATGACCTTTGCGATGTTGTGTCAGAGATGGAGTCACTGGACTCTGGAGATGATAGCAAAAATAGCAATAAAACTAAGATGATGTCAATCGGAAGGAAAAAGTTCAATATGGATCCCAAGAAAGGAATAGAATATTTAATAGAAAAAGGATTGTTGCAAAATACACCAGAACATGTAGCTCACTTTCTCCATAAAGGAGAAGGTCTGAATAAGACCGCTATTGGAGATTATTTAGGAGAAAAGAATGATTTCAATGAACAAGTACTTCAGGCATTTGTCGAATTACATGATTTTACTGATTTAATTTTGGTACAAGCTCTAAGGTAAATTTTAATAATTATCAAGTATGTTGTAATATTTAAGAAACTCTAAGAGAATTTGTACCAGTACCATCGGTTCTAAAACTGAGGGAGCCCTAAAACACTATTTAAACACAGTAGGATATTAGAGTACAATTGGCACCTTTTTTTAACATAGAGACACAATTAATCTTTCCTGAAATATATATTTTCAAAATTAACTTCAATACTGTAACAAAAAATATGGTAACAAAAAATTTAGCTCAAAAATAATATTGATATAGGTGTAGAATTGCAGTACAGGCTTTCAACAACTTTGAGAAAAAATCTAGTTAATGAGGAAAGAGGAGCTCCCCAAATTAAAAAAAATAGTATTTTGTAAGATGTGTTTAATTTGATTGTGCCCCAAATGGAAGAAAAAAAAAATATGGGGCAATGATTTTTTTGTTATTTTTAATAGTTCCCCCCCCCCAAAAAAAAACTGGCACGCCCTTGGTTAACAGGCAATACTATACCCGGAAAAATAATGGAGAATTTCTGTAAAGCACAAAGATTTAATTAGATACCTGATGAGAGTGGAACTACAGGCCCCAAATATTATTTAATAACAAATTCCGCCTCGGTGTTCCATTTACTGTTATTCATCATCAGAAATCACTGATAACGACCTTATTTTGGCCTTATTAAGTCTTATCAGTAGGGTCCGGAAATGTGTGCCATAACGTAGGGTCGACACTATACAACTCTTTGATAATTAAAGTATAAACCGTATTTTTTAAGCGTCTTGTAAATTATATACGCATGTATTTCTTGTCCGTGCATACCTACGGCACTGACCATGTCTGATGTCTGGCAATGCGCTTAGACTCGCGTGTGCGCGGTAGTACGCCTGTCCTGTTGCGGGAGCGCTGGATTGTTAATCACAGTTTAACATGCTGTTACGACAAACCTTCCGAACCCTACTCATCAGTGTGCTTTATCTGATGAAGTATAACAGTAAATGAAAGCCTTGGTTTAGTTCCTTGCGAGGGAGAATAAAGGCTTGCATATAGGATTCAATGCAAACCATGTGAACATTTTATACACCACCGCAAAATGGAGCCTAGAGTCATTACAAGTGGGGAGAGTAGTACCTACCTAATGTTTCGTACAAAGGTCGCCAGAAACTTTCAAAATAAGCAAAATAGATAGTTTGAAATGTATATAACTTAGAAAAACAATTATTTAGACGGAGTCAGGTGAAAGGTTATGTTGCCTGGTATAATTATTGCTTCTACAATAGCTGATGTGGGAGATTACACATTGCTTCAAAAGAATACATTCTTGTAAAATTGTAAATTGCAAATGTAAAATGTAAATTCAAATTCAAATTGCTTCATATGTCATCATTAGCGTGTCAGATTGCCATATATCACATTTTGAACAAGGAAGAACACTCATATGGCTGCTTAAGAATTCTCAATAAAAATGCGATAAAACATTGAATACCTGGAATTATTGACATAAGATTAAGATGTTTTTTATGCCCTGTGTGAACCCATTTCTTGCATTAGCTCAATAAATAGAAACATAAAAAGGGGCTTTGTCTTGAAAAGGTCTAGAAAAGTTGATCATTGAGAACGACCCATCCAAAAAAAAAAAAAAATGTCATCAAAATCGGCCAAGAAAAAAAATACCTATTTCTATTCTTAAATTTATAACTTTATTTGATTGTCAAGGTTGTCCCATTATGTGAGAGAATGTTTTACAATTGTGACAGCAAACTGTCAAAAGTTTGACAACAACAAAGTTTTGTTTTGAGCTTCGACATAACCGCTATTTCCATCTCTCTCGTTCATAACCAGATTTGACGACCTTTTTTTTGGATGCCTATAATTCTTAAGCTTGATGTAGTAATTAATATCCTGTGTTTTTGACTTTACGCTGGATTTATAAACTCTGCGTTCGCGTTGGCGTTGGCGTTCGCGTCGAAAGTTAAAAACAATAGTTACAATGATGTGATTTATAAACACTGTCGGCGCTGCCGTTGGCGTTGACGTTCCGTTCAACTTGATTCAAGTCGAACTTTTTGCCGTTCGCCGTTCGTAGCAAATTCGTAGCACTGACGTCACAACAAATAGCATTGCAGTAAAATAATCACGTGTGGTTTGTTTACATCGTGAAATAATGGTGGTAAGGACGCATCGACGTTGTGTTCAATGTTTCTACGTTTCTACGCTTCTATTTTACGAGTTTGTTTTAATTGTTGTGTTGTGTTTACCCATTCGCAATATTTTTATTTTGATTTTTAGGTTATAAAAGTGTCAAATCACAACGGAACGCGAACGCCAACGCAAAGTTTATAAATCGAAGATATTTCTTACTACGAACGCCAACGGCAACGCCGACGCGAACGCCAACGCGAACGCGAACGCAGAGTTTATAAATTCAGCGTTTTATTGCACTGCCGCTCGCGCCGCCATATTGGAAAAATGGTGTATAGTCCATCTATTCTGAATTGAAAATGATAAATACGCTTGGGGAACAAAAAAAGCGGTGCAACTTTATGATTCCATGGGCATGCTCGAATAATAACTTTTAGGGATAGGTAATAATAAGTAATTAACGTCGCTTTTAGGCATTCATATATGTTTAAAATAATACGCTGACTTTGACAATGTAAGTCTTTATTTTTAAATTCATCGTACTCGACCATTTCGACATTTTCGCTAGTTATCTCTGAAGCTACGTTATTTTAATCCGTTTCGAAAGGCCTCCAGAAAGCCATGTTTATGAAAGAGGTATTGATTAAAAATATCGGTTTTTTAATGATTGAATTATGACGCAAATAAAACAAAAGTTTGTATAATCGAAACCTTTTAAAAACCCACTTCGCTGTTATTGTACGCGCACAGAATATAAAGCATCAAAACACTCACAAAACAAGGTTTTTTTTTTGTATATAGTCGGTCAAAGAGAGCGTGGTTATAACCCGCGTTTTACCGCCAACGTAATCAACTGTGTCGACTGGATGTGGTGTCTAGTAACATATTTCTCCCTACCAGAGTAGCGACAATGACCAATGAAGTGTAGATTCCGCCCACTTCTAAAGTACAGGCGCTCGTCAAATCAACGTGGACTACGATATGGTCTATATGGGTATTATATCAGTATAGAAACGCGTATTTAGTTACATACAAAGTGTTAGTAAACTGAAATATCCTTATCCTACCTCGTATAAGTACCTATTTTCAATTTAGAATGGAAATTCTATAACAATTTTTTTCGTGAATATCTAATTTTCGGTACAAGTTACGTGGAAGTTAGTTATTTTCAAAAATGGAAAGGAAAATGATCGTTCCACATCTACTAAAGTTAAAGGTGCAAATTTAAAATTCAGAAGGTGCAAATTCAAGAGGACGACACATCACGCACATTGTACATATGGTTGTAGAAGGAAAATGGTCAATCCACATCTACTGAAGTTGAAGTTGCAAATTGAAAATAGTTCACATGGACAGAGGACGACACACCACGCAGATTATTTTCACGAATTTCGCACAGTTGTTTATATCACTAACAGTTGTTTGTTGTCACTAACATCAATACATTATTATTCTTTACATCTACAGAGGACAATGCAGGTGTTAATGTCTGAAATACCAAAAATTTGTTCCTGTTCCTTTTGAAACCTGTTGTTTCGTCCACTGTTAGCCACAGAAATGTATTGCGTGTCTTCTTTGATATTTCCCATGACATGTTGATATGTCTTCTGTAAATATATTTTACGCAATGCATGGCTATGGATTGCAAGGAATACATGAAACATGTGATCTGTCTATTGTAAAATCCTTGTAATTTTCAATAATCCACAAATGGTAACAATTGTACCATTATTATAAAAATCCACATAAAATCAGATAACATGTAAATACACTACACGACTTCTACAAGAAATAAGTAGACGGTGCAAAATACGTACATATGAACACACGTTTATTAGTTAATCACTCACGACACATACAATTATTTTAAACCCGGAGGTCTACCGTTTGCCCGTCGCACGTCGGGCTACTACTAATTCGAACAGTGGAACGGTCGCTATGCTATATGGTTAATTTGCATACAAGCTTCCATCACTCCCGCACAGGGATAGTCCCAGTGCGCGTTACCAGGCACGGTCAGTGGCGTACGTATTCACGGGCAAGATATATAAATAACGCGTACATAATTTACAAGGCACTTAAGAATACGATTTATATGAATCATCATAGAGTTGTATAGTGCCTACCCTGCGGTGTAGCGCACTTTCTGGACCCTATTGATGACAGTAGTTTTCTCATTAAAAACTGAGACGTCCAAAAGCGTCCTTTTACTCTACTTTCATAGTCGTGAAAAACAAAGAAATTCAATAATTAACTGTTTTTAATTCACTCTGATTGTCAGTTTGTTATTATTCTTTAATACCATGTCTTAATAATGACTACAACGATAGTGTTTAACAAAAAGTATTATTTTTAGGCAATTTCTGTGGAGTTTTCGATTGCCAGGGGAGGCACAAAAAATTGACCGAATGATGGAATGTTTTGCGAGCGCTACTGTGATTGTCAAGGAGACAATAATGTATTTGAGAATTCTGATACGTGTTACGTTTTATCTTTTGCTATTATTATGTTAAATACAAGCTTACACAATCCTAGTGTTAAAGAAAAACCTACTATAGAGCAGTTTATAAATATGAATAGAGGAATCAACCAGGGCCAAGACTTACCTCGGGAATTATTAGTGGTAAGTTTATATGTTTTACTATGCAATGATTTTGTTCACATTATATTAATTTGAATTATATGTTTCGCATTAAATGACTATGTTCCTGTTTATATACTGAGGGCGAAGATTCACCCTGTTTTCACCATGGTTACCAATTATTTAACATAGTTAGTGTCATCATATTTGATCGTTAAGTTGAAAAGTATTCAACCAATTTTTTATTTAAATGGCTCATTCACAAGAAGATAAAATCAAAGCGATTCTCACCTTTGGAGAGGCTAACTGTAATCTTCACAATGCTCTTTGAATTTTCAATGAACGTTTCTCAGAATGCTCAATTGGCAGGAAATATTTTTGGTAACTAGTATCGAAATTTCTAGTGACTGAAATGGTCGTTAATCCCATACAGTTCACAAAGCTGGTGATGCAGACTTGTGATATTTAAAAAACTATCACGTATACCGTCAAGGTCATACTCAGTATCCCCAGAAAATTAATATTTGAGCTGGAATTTTTGGGGACCCCATTATTGGTCCAACATTTATTGATGGGAATATTACTGGCCCTGGATACCTTCAAATGCTACAGAATGAAATAATACCTGCAATAAACAACGTCGTTCTCCAAAATCTCCGTGAATTCTCCATGGCTAATACGCATCAGCAAGATGGTGCCCCATCATGTTCATAGAGGTGAGAAATTACTTGGATGCAAATAATTATGGTAGATGGACTGGTCGACAGAGGGTCTGCCAGAGTGGCCAGCTCGATTGATCTGACACCACTGACACTGTTTTCTCTTGGGATACGTCAAATCGATAGTGTTCAAAATGCTTCCTGATAGTCTGAATAAGCTTCATGAACGCATTCTCGAATTGTGTGCAGAAATAACCCTTATTTCCTCTTATAAATTGTATCAGTTCCGGTCTAGATTATAGGCGTCAGAATTTAAGATGCCAGCGCCAGTGCGGAAAAAATGCGAACTAACGTTTGGGACATTAGCCGTTTTGTTTTTACATTGCTGTTAATGTGTTTTATATTCAAGTTGCCGCTTTAATTTATTATTTATGTGTAGTATTTGATTATTTACTACCTAAAACACTTATTGTGATCAAGGTTTACTGTTTACAAGTTGCTGGCATAATTGTAGTGATTTTCTTTTGAATTTTAGACTGATAGAAGATACCTATGGAAGATACATTTTTAGGTTGGATTGGTTTATTTTGAAAAGTTTTAATAAAAAACTTCAAGGTATACACGTGTTTTTTTACAAAATTGTTTTAATATTTTAATTGAAAACAGTTTTAAGTAGAATGGCAGACATTAGATTGAGTATCTTGAAATATATGGAATATTTAGATGGCACTGTAAATTCAAAGTGTGTATGAGGGTGAACATGTTCTGAATGCAGGCATTTATTATATAAAATATATAATAAATGATGCAGGTCATTCATGACTTCATGAATTTAAAGGTACTGCAGTGTTTTTCAGTATCTTTCGCTTTTTAAAATCCTTAGCTGAACCGAAAAATAATAATGATAAATATATGTACAATAACCTTAAAAATACTAAAAACTTACATCGATAAAAGGAATCCTCCTCAGCAAAATGAAGAGAACAGACTCTCATACATTTACTGACTGGCTTTCCTATCCTCAGTTTTAATATCCAAGCCTTGCGCTTGTCTATCGTTCCTTTGACCAAATTTATTTATAAGGCAAACTTGATGCTTTTCTTATTCAAGAAATATATGAAAAGTTAATTGGGGATCCCTCTTAATCCAGGACAAACAGCGAGGTACACAACAATAGTGATTGATTATAATTATAATACTCACAAATAACGCCAATATAATAATTTTTAATGAATACAACACAAATATAAACGGAAAACTTTCAAAACACAATGGCACTCAAATGGAAGTTTGAATAAACGATGTCCCAGTCGTTAGTTTGTTGAGCGACCACCAGGGAGCGTAACGCTTATCTTGTTTTACCTATAGGAAACACAGTTTTGACAAAATTTTGAGGTTTATTTAGGCTAATTAGGTGCTGAACACGATGGAGTTGGTCTCGTGTTACGACGACGCTCGTTTTGGAGATACATAGGGAAGGGATATTTCGGGTTTTTAGGCTATGGAGCGCGCAAAACTGGTTTTCGCGGGGCAAAGTGCGCCTCAACATAACCTAACCCATTGACGTAACTTAACCTAACCTAACCTAAACTAAAAAAGTTAATTAGAATTAAAAACAAAGAATGAAAAGTTTCAACCTATCCTAACCTAATCTAACCTAATATTATTTAATTAAGTGGATAAGATTTCTTAACGGTGTTAAGAAAAGCTTGAAAAGGATCAAGCCATTTTTTCTGGTGAGCACGGCGCTAAAGGAATTCGACTAAATAGTCGGCAAAGTATTCTTTAGGAACACTTTTTTCATGCGGCAAAAAAGTCCTTCATAACTATCCACTGGGCTTCTATGCGTTGTGTATGAACTCCATCTCTCCCAACGAATTGATAGCACCTGTCCTTGTCCGCGTGATTGTTTGTTTCATGAATAAAGCCAAGCTCCTCAATTCCACAATACGCTCTCCAGTAATCGGTGTGTATAATGGACCCTGTTGCATATATTATTACATTACAAAGAACAGATACTACACTTTTGTTGTCTTTATAAACCTCCAAACGAAGATCGTTAGAGCCCTCCGTTATAAAGCCAATCACCCAGTGACCTTCCACTAGCGTCCTTTGTTGTATTTACGCTTCTCAAATTTTGATTCATCAATTTGCACAATAATATCTTTTCCACCGATTTGCCCAATGCCATGCTGTTGATGAGTAAATTGCTCAACCAATTCTCGGCAAAAATTAAACCAATCAGATATGGTTTGGCGTCCGATCTTCTCCTTAGCTCTTGGATCACGGCAATTATGAATGATCTCATCATAAGATTCACCATCGGCCCAACCATAGCAAAGCCTCAAAATTGTAGATATTACACTACAAAGAACAGATATTACACTTGATCTTACCTGATTGCAAAATGGAGTTCCATTCGGCATTCATCGAACCAGGTGTCAACGGCTCTTCCATGGCGTCGCATAAATTTGCGACATTTTCGGTTGGCACAGCGAAACTTCCCGACCGACCGTTATTCTTCCAAAAACAATCTTTTTCGACACTGAGAGCAATTTTTTCTCAGTAGGGAAAAGTCTTTTTTCGTGCAAAACTCAATGGCTTCGCCTTCAATACGTGGCAAATTTAGCCAATTATACATCGTGAGTAGTCATTACGACGGTTGAGCCAGACACGACGGTTGAGACCAGACACCCGTATCGACAGTCACGTGAGTCAGGCACCCCTTGAAGCTCGCGCCTTCGAATCCCCACCCCTTCATCCCTCCATTACCCTCCACCCTCACCACTCCACCACCCCACCCCCTCCACCCCCTCTCGTCCCCACCCCACCAACTACAGGTTAAGTCTTGTCTATCAGTTTTATTATGGGATCCTATTGAATGATTTTGTACGAGTAATTAATACCCCTATGTCAGAAAGCCCGCCTGCACGAGAATCTTATCATATGGTTATATAAACAAATTCGATATCTTACGGAAGGCAGATACAGAGTATGAATTACATGAGTTTTTAATATCCCAGGCTGCATGAAATTACGTGGGCGTCAGCTGTGTACGGCAAATTGTTACAACAGCCCAAGTATATTGATTTGCTATAGATTCTTATGGGGAAACACACACAAATTATGGAATACTGTGAATTACAAGAGTAGTGAGGGCATGGCGTAAACAGCCCAAGTATATCGATTTAGCATAGATTCTTATAGGGAAACATACACAAATGATGGAATACCGTGAATTACAAGAGTAACGTGGGTATGGCGAAACAGCACAAAAGTATATCGATTTACAATAGATTCTTATGG